>VZTH01016856.1:0-36671 GCA_013397815.1 Aleadryas rufinucha
CTGGGAGCTCTGCAGGGCCCCTGCTTTGGGAGCACCCTCAGCCCCTCGAGAGCTCTGCAGGGCCCCTGGTTTGGGATCTTCTCCCTGCTCCTGCAGCACAGGGCTGTCTCCCAGGCCCTCCTGGGCCGCTGTGCAGTTGGACACCTCTGCGGATCCCCCCGTGGCTTTGCCTCCCTTCCCACGGTGGAGCCCACGGAGAAACTCCTCGGCCCTCTGGAAGCTGAACTTCCTCTTGCGCAGCTGCTGCTGGAGGTCCTTGGAGAGGCCGTTCCTCACCGGCAGCTTCCCTTCCCACTGCTGGGCCAGGGCGGCGTCCACCAGGTTCTGGTGGCCGTCCCCGAGGTGGGCCCGGCCGAAGCGGCAGGTGACACCGTAGGGACAGCGGCCGAAGGTGTCGAAGAGGACGCAGCGCTGGCCCAGGTCCGGCGGCTTCCCCGCCAGGTACTCGGACACGTCGTGCAGGAAGCGGCAGCGCGGCCCGAAGTGGCACTGCCCGGCACGGCCCTGCGGACAGCACGGACAGGGGCGAGGTGGGGATGGGGCAGCACAGCCCAGAGCTGCTCTGAGCGCCTGAGATGAGGTCGGGGATGCTCCCGGGGATGGGCTGCAGGAGGGGATGGACGCACCTCAGGGGTGGTGACGCTTCACTTGTCCCACTCAGCTCATCCCACGTCACCCTCGCCCGGGTGGTTTTTATGGAATCTCAGACTGGTTTGGGTTGGGGGGATCTTAAAGCCCATCCAGTGCCACCCCTGCCATGGGCAGGGACACCTTCCACTGTCCCAGGGTGCTCCACCCCCTGTCCAGTCTGGCCTTGGGCACTGCCAGGGATCCAGGGGCAGCCACAGCTGCTCTGGGCACCCTGTGCCAGGGCCTCCCCACCCTCACAGGGAGGAATTCCTTCCCAGTATCCCACCTAACCCAGCCGGAGCAGGGCCCAGTGTCCCACCTGTGTCACCGAGGGGCACAGCCTGCTCTGCTCGTAGCAGTTGGGTTTCATGCACGGGCGGCTCTTGTTCTGCCCCCGGGCTCTCTTCTTCTCTGGGCGCTCCTTCTCCTCCTCTCCAGCATTCCCTCGGCTTTCCCCATCCTGGCTGAGCTCCTCTGTCTTCACCCGCTTGGCTGGGGGTTCGCTCTGGGAGCTGCTGACCTGCTCCTCTTCCTTCTTCTCCTCCTTCTCCTCCTCCTCCTCCTCCTCGCCCCCTGCCCGCAGGTAGGCGTGGAACTGCTCCTTGGAGGTGAGGAACCTGCGGGTGTCCGGGGAAAAGGGGGTCAGGAGAGGGGGTTATAGGACTGTACCAAGGGCAGGAGGGGCTGGGCATGGACTGAGGGGGGTATGGAGAGGTCGGGAATGTGCTGGGGGGATTGTGGAGGGACCAGAGACGTACTGGGGGGGTTCTAGAGGGAGCGGGAATGTACCGGGGGGTTTATGAAGGGACCAGGCAGGTACAGGAGAAGGTTATTAAGGGACGGAGCCTGTTCTGGGGGAAGGGGGGTCACAGAGGGCTCGGGCACGTCCCGGGGGGGGTTAAGGAGGGGCCGGGCAGCGCCGAGGCCGCGGTCCCGCACTCACCGGGCTCGAACCGGCGCCACGCCGGGCGCCGCCACCGCCGCCATGCTGCCGCGCGCGGCGATGACGTCAGAAGCGGGGGCGGAGGGGGCACGTGACCGGGCGCGAGCGTGGCGGGCAGTATATAAAGCCCGGCCGAGGCGCGGCCCCCTCACAGCGCCGGGAGCCGTGGCCGCGGGTGCGGTGTTACGTGAGGGGTTCTAACGCACCCCGAGGCCGCTTCGGGGGCTGCCCGCAGCCCCTCGTGGGTGTCAGGGTTGCCCGAGCAGGGAAAGAAGGCCGGTGTGCAGCCCTTGTACCGGGGAGAGGTGTCGTCCCTTGTGGCAGCTTCTTAAGGCCTCTCTCTGGGGACACCTCGGTGTGAGGGCTCCACGTTAATGGGGGTCACAGCTGCTGCCACAGGCCTGGCCCCTGAGGGTGGGCATGGCTGCAAGGACAGGGAAGAACCCGTGAGGTCGCTGAGTTCAACTTAGGACTGAACAGCACCACGTCAACCAGACACACAAAGTGCCACATATCTTTCCTTAAACAATTCCCTGATTCTGGGATGAGCGTCTGGCTCTGTCAGGTCCTCACTGCTGCCAGGGGGAGAGGATGGAGCTCTACAGAGATGTGGGATGCTTGATATGCAGTTTTTTGTGGTTTTAGGGTTATTTTTAAGCAGCAAGTGCACAGGGCTGAAGGGATGAACCAGCTCTTGCTCATGAGCTGCCTGGAGTGCTCAGGCTGCCCTTGCCTTTGGTCCGTGGGTGGGAGTTTGGGCTGAAAACCAAATAAACACGTCAAGCGTGGTGTGTTTGACCTTTTCTCCCTCCCCTGTAGCTGCCACGTCTTCCCTGTGTTTGTGCCACTCCTTACACCCTCTCCTGGTCCACAACCCCTCCGTGATCCTCCGAGCCTGACGTGTGCGAGCAAGAACGATGCTGTAGTGAGGGGGCTGATGTCTCGAGGGTGACATATTTGGAGCCCTCCTGGATGACGTTCCCTTTCCAGCTCCGTCATCTCCACGGCCCCCTTTGACTCACGCTTGGCCCAGGCTGCTGAGAGGGCAAGAAAAGGCTCTGAAATCCAAGTGAAGCGAGGCCTGGGCTCCATCTTTCCTGTCCCACGCCCTGCGCTGAATCCAAGGCGCTTTTTTAGCCAGGTAAAAACTGTTCTTTTTGTGTCCATGAGGCTGGACATGGGGGGTCAGCCCTGCTCTGTGGAGGTACCAACGAGGAGACAGAGGGTAACTCGTGGGTTTTATCCTAATTTAGGAGCTGCTGGACCCTCTGGAAGAGTGACTGCTCGTGGTGTTGGGGAATTACCACGGCACTGAGATTGTTTATGGGCCCTGCAGAGTTGTGCATGCACGTGGAGTGGAGGTAAAAATGCGTGTGGGGCTTGAATTCTGGTGTTTTCCTGTTTTAGCACAGTTCTTTCCAGCTGCTCCATCAGAAATGGCTTTTGGGAGGAGCTGGGAGCCCGGTGGGTGCTCCTGCTGCTGCCAAGGGTGGGCAGGTTGCACCACGGGGCCAGGCTGCTGTGGGAAGAGCTTTGGGCTGATTGGGTGTTAATTAGTTCTGGAGTGAAATATGAGGAATGCAAAATACTATTTTAAGCTTCAGCTTGGCTGGGGGAAGGAAGGAAGGAAGGAAACGAGGCTCTGGGGATTAATGAAGTGATTTCACTGCTGTTTTTGTGGGGCAATAAGCCCGAAGTCAGAGTGCTTTGGGCTGGCTGCACCCGGCTGAGGTCAGACTTCAGCATCTGATCCCTGCTCAGGGCACTGGCTCGGCAGCTTTACGAGGCCGAGCCTTGGATGAGCGTCCCAACAAACCCTTTCCCAGGTTGGACAGGGCTTGGAGCAACCTGGACTAGTGGAAGATGTCCTTGGCCATTCAGGGGTGGGAATGGGTGAGCTTTGAGGTCTCTTCCAACCCAAACCATTCCATGGCTCTTTGCTAGGTGTGGAGAGGTGCTGCTCTTGTCTCTTACATCTTTTCACCCCTTCGGGTTGCGCTGAGGTTGGAAGAGGAGCCGGGGGAACGAGGAGCTGGATAAATGTGGGGTGAATGCAGAGCCTGGAAGGTCACAGCTGTCAGCCCCACATCCTCCAGCAGCACTAAAGCAGCTCTGGGGAAAACCAATACCCACGAACTCACTGGGAAAAAAGGCCAAGGCACGGTGCCGGGAAAGGTTGATTACAGGAAAGTGGGATATGGATACAGGGAGAACTAAGTCAAGGAAAGTTCAGCTCCTTCAGGGTCCAAGTTAAACACGTATTAATGGACCTGCCCCTTCCACAGGCTCCCACACAAAAGTCGGATGTGTCAAGCCCCGGGGTCTGGCTACCACACAGGAATTAGCCAAAAAATGAGGCTCTGTAGCAGCCCCAGGAGCAGTGGGGAGAGAGATTCGGGCTGGTCACACTGGTCTGGAGCAGTGCTGAACGTTGGTTCATGGTGCCAGAGGGGTGAATGTCCCCGGTGTGGGGTTGGATGTGTGGGAAGGTGGCTGGAGCTGGGAGGGAACCTCCGGGCCCTGTCTTCTGCTCGAACCAAATCCATTCCTCATGTGTTGTCTCCTCTTTTATCCGGTCTCGTTTTAGCAGCACAGCTTCCAGCCTTCTGCAAAGGAGACTATTCCCATCGCTCATAAATCTCCTATCAGGAAGCTGTTTCCAAGATTAAAGCTTTAAACGTTTCCCCTCTCTGGTTTCATGTCCCAGCTCCCAATTCCCTCCCTGCCGTAATCACCAGCTCCATCCCCTCCATCTGGACACGCTGGGGTCTCTGTGCCTCACACCAAGCCCCTGCAAGCTCTGTCTGCTCTGAGAAAACACGCGCTGGGACAATTTGGGATCAGGGCGTGCGCCTCAAAAGCTCCGAAACGGCCACTCCAGGCTTTTGTGTCACGGAGTTTGGAAAGCTCTTCCCGCTGCAGGTCCTTCCTGGCCGGTTTAAGAGCTGACTTAGCGTTTGGAGGAGCTAAAGGTCATTATCTGGGCAAGGCCTGTGGGTTTGGGATGAGCTCGGGGCGTGCTGCGGGTGTCGGGTCACCGGGAGCGCCCGTTCCCGGAGCTGGGACGGTTCCTCGGATGGGCGGCGTCGCCGCGGTGTGTGGGCAGGGAAACGCGGAGCAGGGGAAGGCACGGGACATCTGGGCTCACATGGGAGCGCTGGGAGCACTGCAGGACCCCGGGGCTCTTGGCTGTGGCGCTCAGCCCTTTTGTTAGGAAAGCTTGGAGGAGACCCCAAGGCTTTTCATCACACCCTAAAATTAGAGGCGGCCAAGGCCCCAGTCGCGGGAGAGGCGGATTCCTTGGCAGGGGCTGCCGTGCTGATGGAAGAGGCAGGATGTGGCTTTTCCCAGTGCCCTGGGTATGGGAGCGGGAGGAAAGTCCCAATTCTCCATGCTGGGAGCTCTGGGGGGCATCTCTCACCAGCCTTTGTCCCTCCCAGCCATCATCACCCTCAGCCCTGCTGTTCCCAGGGCCGTTCTGGGGCAGCTCCATGGGAGGTTCCCAAAAGGGACCTTCTCTTGTGGCCTCTGCTGTCACCTGAGGTCACCCGGTCCCCTTTCCGTGCAGGTTGGCTAATCCCCCGTGGCTCAGCCTGTTGGGAATTAGGGGAGTTGAGGATCTGGACAGGAAAGGTGCTTGCCTTCAACCCTTTTATCTGGCCTCTTCTAATGCCCTGTGTGCCACCAGATAAAATCTGGTGTGCGTTTTAAATTTTTATTTTTACGCGAAAAAGCAACACTGAAATTTCCTCCTGACATTTAACTCAGTCAGTCAGTGACAAACCGAATAAACATTCCTGTTTCGCTGGGACAAAGGCTCCAAGATCCTGCTGGGACTAAAATGTTTCATCATTTCCGAAGTAAAACGTTTCAGTTTTTAAAAAAAAAAAATAAGAACAACAACTAAAAATGACACGTTTCAATGTTTTTCTAATTATTTTCTCCATTTTGGCTGGAGCTATTTGTCAAATCTGGCCTTGCTTCTCAAATAGCTTTGGAACCTTCCAAAACTTCTATTCTGGGGACTTTTCCTGTTATTGATGAAGAAGTTGGATCCCTGCCCTGCATTCCTGTTCGTTCCAGGTGTTTTCTGGGGTGTCTTACAGGTGGATGGAGCCTCGGTGCCACCCTTTTGGTGCCGTGGGCAGGGACACCTTTGGCTATCCCAGGGTGCTCCAACCTGGCCTTGGACACTTCCAGAGATCCAGGGGCAGCCACAGCTCCTCTGGGAATACAATTCCAGGGCCTCACTGCCCTCACAGGGAAGAATTCCTTCCCAATATCCCATCCATCCCTGCCCTCTGGCAGCCATTCCCTGTGTCCTGTCCCTCCAGGCCCTTGGAAATCGTCTCTCCATCTTTTTTGTCGGCTCCTTCAGGCCCTGCAAGGCCACAATGATGTCACCCCAAAGCTTCTCCTCTCCAGGCTGAACAATCCCAGCTCTCCCAGCCTTTCCCCACAGAGCTGCTCCATCCCTCTGCTCATCCTGGTGCCTCCTCTGGGCTCTCTCCAGCAGCTCCAGGTCCTCCCTGTGCTGGGACCCCAGAGCTGGAGGCAGCTCTGCAGGTGGGGGTCTCACCTGAGCAGGGCAGAATCACAAGAAATAAACCCCCCCACATTTTAATTTAGCTCTGTAAAAAAATAAAACCTCGGTGCTATTTTTATCCAGAGCCCTCCCTAACACCGGATTTTTGCAGACTAAGGGTAGATGGCTTTTTTTTCTTCCTCCTCCTGACTGAGAGGTGGAGAGGACTGATGCAATGTCATCTAAACTTGGAGCAGCCTGTGCTGCAGCAGCTGGGGAGGTTTTGCAAAATGAGAACCATCCCCAGTTTTCCCCTGGATGAGGCTGTGCCAGTTTTCCATCCTGTCTTCGTTCTGGAAGCCTCACCCTTGCCTTAAAAACGGACCTTGGAGGATTTGCCCTTCCCTGCCTCGACTGAGAAATGCTCCTGGGGCTGTGACCTTGCTGATGGTGGGTGTCCCCTTTTCCTTAGGGATTTGTACCCAGGTGGTTTAATTTGTGTCCTGTGCCACTCCAGGCTGCTCCTGGTGCCTCGGGGGATTGCGTTGTGTGGTGACCTGCATTCAGCAACGCTGCAGAGCATCAGCCTGGCCAGGATCTGTCGCTTCGAGCCGAACTCAGTGACAAAAAGGCAGCTGTCCCTCTCCTGTGGACGTGGTTCCATGCAAGTAAGTGGGAAAAGAGGCAAGGAAACAGGTGGTGTTGTCCCTGGAAAATCGTGTTGCTGTGGAGATGGGAAGATGTCACTTGGCACAAGGGAGGGAGCGACCCCAGCTCGGGTTTATCAGCCCTGATGAAGATCCTGTGGGATCTTTGGGGTGTTAATGCAGGACAAACTGTCCCCTCTGGCTCTGCTGCACTCACACAGCTCTGGCAGCCCTGCTGGGGCTCTTGGAGCAGCTTTTTCCAGGAGACCTTGGCTGTGCCTGGGATGTGGGAAGTGCAGGGAAAGCAAACAGGTTTTGGCTGTGCCTCGGAGCCTGGACGTGAGCGGCTCTGCTGGGACTCTCTGTCCTGGAGGGAAGTGGGGAGGCTGCAGTGAGTCCTGTCACTCCTCTTCCTGAGCTGGAAAAGTCCCTTTCCAGTCGTTTCTCCCCCTCTGTCCCCAGATCCCTTCTCAGCAGGGAGTAATGCACTTGCTCTCTAGGCTGGCTTAGTTCTGACGTGAGATTACATCTCTGTGTGTGGGTACACGAGCTCCCTCCCCCTGCTCACGACAGCTGAGTCCCAGCTCGTTCCAGCAGCGTTTGACAGAGAGGAATTGTCTCAAACCCATTGAATTCCTCCAGAATTCGTGGGGGTGGTGATTTGATTGAGTACCCCAATTTGTGTCCCCTCTGAGGGGGTTCTCAGGAAGGAGCTGTCATTAGTGGTGTGTGAGGATGTGGGAGCTGTAGGTCAGTGTCCCATAGGGGTTTTCCTGCTCCCAGCAGAGCAGAGGACAGATCCCATATTCCAAATTGTCCTGTCACTCCAGGCCCTTGTCCAAAGTCTCTCTCCATGTTTCTGGAAGGCCACAATGAGGTCACCCCAGAGCTTCTCCTCTCCAGGCTGAGCAATCCCAACTCTCCCAGCCTTTCCTTGCAGGAGAGTTGCTCCATCCCTCTAATCCTCCTCTGGACTTGCTCCAACAGGTCCGTGTCCCCAAAAAACACCCTAAACTGGGTCAGGGAAGGGCAGCCAGAGCCGTCTGTGCTCTTTTTCATGTCCACAACCCTGCCAGAGCTCCAGGAGCCTTTGGACAACGCTCCCCAGCACAGGGGGGTTTCTGGGGTGTCTGTGCAGGGCCAGGAGCTGGACTCTGATCCCTGTGGATCCTTTCCCACTCAGGATATTCCATGATGGAACCATGCAGGGCTGTCCAGCTGTAAAACTGCTGCTCCACGGAGCCCTTCAGTTCTAAGAACAGGTGAAGGCTTTTCCAAAGCTTTCATTTAAGGACTGGGATTGCCCTTTCCTGGTTCAGTGTAGGATCCTGGTCTCGTAAGCATAACTGAACAGCTTGACCTGTTTTCCACCACAAAATGTCCCTGTTCCCTCTCCTTTCCCTGCCCCGGAGGTTCCTGCACTCAGGCAGCATTTGCCGAACTCGGAGAGCCTCTCCCCGCAGCTTTTTTCGCTGCTGCATCTCTGCGGATCATCAATATTCATGTGCTTCATCAGCAGAGCCCCCGGAAAGAGCTCTGGAAATCCAGAGCGGGATCCAGCGCTGGAAAAGCCTTTCCCGTGCGGGGTCGGGGAGCCGTGCGTTTGCCACGAGAGGGGGGTATGAGCCCGCGGGAGGCTGGCACTGGGTGCCGGGGTGGCTCCGGGGTGCTGCCCGGCGTGGGCACCGCCAAGGCTCCATCCCGGCTTCCCAGCGATGGCAGCGGCTCGGGGGTGATCGGTGCTGCCGTTCTGGAGCTCACCTGGGCAGGGAGAGGAGCTCAGCCCGCGGGGATTTGCTCCCGGATGAGCCTCTGCGGGGAGAGCTAAAGCAGGAGGGATTTTCCTGGCTGCAATCTGGGCAGGGAATGCTGTGCACACCCACCCCCACTCCTCTCTGGGCTGGTTAATTTTCCTTGGTAAAATCGTTTTCCTTGGATATATCTGTGTTTTCCCCAGGAGCTGCCCTCCTACTGCCCCGTATCATTCTCCCCTTTGCACTGATGCAACTGTTTGTGATTGTGATTGCAGAAAACCGGTTTGAGGAGCTCATCTGGCTCTTCCTAATTGGTTTTTTTTCCCCCCTTTCCCAGGTCAGGAACATTTCTTTCCCAGGTGTTGCTTGAGCATGTTGTGTCCTGGGGTCTGAGCAAGCCTGTCTGTAAATTATCCCAGCTATTCTCTTGTACTTTGCTGTGACATCAAAAGCCCCGATTTCTCCTGCTGGGTGATCTCCAGGTCATCAAGGCCTATCCATATACAGAAAAATTGGAGAAATTGTTTGATTTCAGCTTGAACTCGGACTGGGAATGGAGAGATCTGGAGTTTTTTCTGGTTTATGCGTTTTCTCTGTTGATTTCTTCCATTATTTCACAGTTTTGTGCTCATGTGGAGAGACTAAAATGATCAAGGAAGGGCTTGGATGGTCAAATATCCTCCTGTGTGGAATATTCCCTCCCACATCAGAGAAGGAGGGAAGGAAATATAGAAAAGAAAACCTTCATTTTTTTGAGGGGGAAAATCCTTAACATTCACTGGACTTCAAATTCTGGACTCAGTTTTGTGATTGAGGCCCGTTATGTACCTTTATAAACCCAATTCTTTGTATCCAGCAAACCACCTTATAGCAAGGCTGACTCCAGGGAGGGACTGTCCATGGGATCAAAATCCAAACTCTCCTCATTTCAGGGCTTTTTCCTCGGGATTTGAAACCTTGGGAACAGGTTCTGGGTCTGTGGAGTCAGGCCACGCACGTGCTGTGCAGTTGCAGCTGAATTCTTGTGTGAAATATCCTTTCTGGTCTGGCTGCTGCAGGGAGATTAGGAATCTCCCAGTCTCCCCAGTCCCCATCCATCAGCTTTAATTAGGGCCATTTCCTAACGAGCCTTTGGACAGCTCAAGCGGGAGTTGTGAGGAAGACCGAGCACCTTGTCATCACTTCCAGGAGGGAGAAGGACCAACAGCCTCCTGCCCAGGGCTGGGGCTGGCTCCAGGGTGGCTTGGAAAACCCCAACAAACATCAGGAGTCCAAAAAAACTTGCTCAAAAAGCAGAAAATCCCCGGATTTAGGGGAAATCAGGTACTCACTGCCATTGTGCTCAGTGCTCTGCTCCTGACCTGTTTTCCTGCCTCTGCCTCCCAGAAACTGGGAGATCCTGGGCAATTCTTCCCCTGTTTTTCTCTGAAGTGGCCGTGGTTTATTTTTCCTGAGGAAGGCTTTGTTTTTTAGAAGATGTCAATTGAAATAGAATCTGAATCTGTTCCAGGGATGGTGTTGGTTGGATGAGCGTCTCGATTTATTTATTTTATTGGTATTTGTTAGTTTTTACATTGGTGATGCATCCCTTAGGTCCCATCCCAAGGAAAACATGGAGGGGAGGGGTTAAGCTAAAGCAACTGTCTTTTGAAATGTCCATTAATCTCCATTTATACAAGGGAAGTTTTTTCCAGAAGTCGCAATCAAAACGTGTCCCACTTATCCTGGTCAGTTGTTCCTCATTCTCTGGTTTTAGTACCTCGACAAAATATCCTGCATTTGGACTTTTTCCTGTGATTTGGGGTTTGCTGAGTTGGTTTGGGGTTTTATGTGAGAGATCTGGAGAAGCCAGTGGTGACCTGGGCTGATCCCACAACGTGGGCAGCAGGGAAAGGGGGGATTCTGCCCACTCGGGTGAGACCCCACCTGCAGAGCTGCCTCCAGCTCTGGTCCAACAGCAGGAGGACGTGGAGCTGCTGGAAAGAGTCCAGAGAGGCCCCAGAGCTCCTCCAAGGGCTGGAGCCCCTCTGGAGCCAAGCTGGGGGTGTTCAGCTGGAGAAGAGAAGGCTCCAGGGAGAGCTCAGAGCCCTTTCCAGGGCCTAAAGGGGCTCCAGGAGAGCTGGAGAGGGGCTGGGGACAAGGGATGGAGGGACAGGACACAGGGAATGGCTTCCCACTGCCAGAGGGCAGCGATAGCCACTGGGCACACTGGTTTAGGCTTCCATGGAATCACTGCTGTGCCTGCTGTACCTGCACTTTGTCCCACCCCTGTCCCCAAACAGCACCTCAGTGCCACACCTGGCAAATTATCCAAAGTGTCCTGGTCCTCCAGGTATGGCCTTTTTTCTCAGGATACGTTTTAGTGAGCCTGACTTTCCTCTCTGGCTTTGCTGTGCTGGGACTCTGGCTGGCAGAGCCCTGATTACCAAGGGCTGGGATTTGTAATTCCTGGCACAGAAACGGCATTAATGGATTTGTTCAGTTCCTTTTTATCAGCATTTCCAGCCTGCCTCTTATCTCATTACTTTGGGGAGGGTTGAGATGGGATTAAGAGAAGTGCAGGCCTGATAAATGGAGATAGAAACCGCGGAGCTGGGGTGGATCAATACAGATCCATCACGGAGAGCTTGCAGGGAGGAGTAATTGGATGGAGCCAGGCCTGGGGGGAAGGAGGCTGCCCTGGAATGGGAGCTCAGGGACACAGGAATGTGTCACAGCGGTCATGGAACCTGTTGGGCTGGGTGAAAGTGAAGCACGTGTGGAGGCATCTGACACTCGGCTTCCTGCACATCCATCACTCGTCCTGACTCAGCTCCTTGCCGTGGTGCCGATGAGTATCTTGGCTGGATGAAACTTTCCCAGGCTTCACAAGGACTCACCGGTGCCTCCTGCATCCAGAGGAGCCTCTCGGTGCTCTCCCCTTCCCTGAGGTGAACTGGGATGTGTGTGGGACATGCTGGGCACTGTCTGAGGGCTCGGGATGGAGCTGGAGCAAAGAGGGGAACGGGCTGCTGCTGTTTGGTTTGGAAATCAGGATGCAAAGTTTGGAAGCTTCTCCAGGTCACTGAGGTTGCCAAGGGAGTGGGAAACAGGTCTTGTGGGAGCAGGTTTTTCTGCACCTGGAGCAATTCCAGCAGAGTGACCTTTTCCCTGAATGCTGCCAAGCTCCTGCTGCATCCTTTTTTCTGATCCTTGTAGGCAGGAGGGGAGGATGTGCTCGGGGTGTAGGGTTTGGAGGTTGTCTTCCTCGGGGCACGGAGGAAGTGTCGCTGTTGGGCACAGAACCATCCACTGGCATTGGTGTGGTTTTGGGAATTTTACTCATGGCACAGGCACTGTCTCAAAACTGGGCTCGTCCTCGGGAGCAGGAGAGGCCTGGAGGGTCCTTCCCTGTCTTGCTCTGCCTGGATTCCTGAGGCTGCCAGCCATGGGAAGGGGATTTCTATCCTTCCCCCAAGCCTGCTGGGATCTGCCTGGTGAGGACTCTGTGGTGGATGTGGACACTGAGTAATTCCATGTGGCATGGCAGCTTTCCAGCCAGGAGTGAAGATCCAGCCGCTGGAGTTGGCTCCTTGGTCCCAGTTTTTCCTTTAAACTAGTTCTTCCCCTTCTGCCTGGGAGCTCTGAAGAGCACCCAGGACTCCCCTGGGGACCCCTTTTTTCTGACATCATCCTTCTCTCATTTCTCCACACGCTTTCTCAGGCTTCTCCTTCCCAGCAAAAACCTGGGAAGAGCTTTCTCTTCACCTGGCCCTGGGCACAGATCTCTGCTCATTCTCTCTCTCCTCGCTTCTGCCTTTCCCTTCCCCTAATTCCCTCCTTTAATTTGCCTTTGCTTATTTTGAATACAAAGCTCCTCCATCGCAGTGTTTACAGTTCATAAAGCCTTGGGCCCATTGCTTATTCTCCTTCTTATATCCCTACTTAACCGCCTTGGCTCCCTGTGCCCTTTCCCTGCTTCCAGAGTATCCAGGATGAATCACAGTCCCTGTCCCCAGCTGTCTGCTGCATAGTTCCCATATCCCAGGAATCCTGTTCCCAGACACTGCTGTGCCTCAGTCGCAAATCCTTCTCTTTCTCATCCCTTCAGAATTCCTTTCCCCTGGAGTCAGCCTCTCTCACGAGCCTCCCAAGCTCAGCACAGCCTTGAGCAAGGTCCCTGTCACCTGCACGATTCCCTGGATATTCCTGGCGTGGGCATCCCGGTGCTCAGAGCATTCCCACCTGCTCTGGGAGCTGTGGAGGTGCTGGCTGGCACGTGCTGGCACTGGGCTTATCTCCCTGGCACCGAGTAAATGCCATCAGCTTGCTTTGAGTCCATTTCTCCATATCAGCCTTGGTCATGGTTTCCCTTTGGCTCTTCCCAAAATAGGTCAAAAGCACAAATGCCCCGGTTCCCATCTCGCCAGGGGTGTGGTGAGGAGCAAGTGCTGGCTGCATCCCAGCTCTGTTCCCCTCCAGGAGCTCCTGGACCAGGGTGGGGCTTTTGATATAATTTTCTTTTGGTTGTTTTTACTGAACTGAATTTTCAAGTCATGTTTTATGCCCCAGCATAAAGAGAAGTGACGCCGATGTTCAGGAGCCAGTGGGGACTGAAGCAGCTGGAGGGCAAGTGGACAGTGAGCAGAAAACAAGTGGGATGAGGATGTGGGATGAGGATATGGGGTGCTTTGGGCTCAGAGGAAATGGTGGAGCCCGGTGCTGTAGGGACAGAGCCACAGGCTCTGCGTGAGAACAGCTCTGCCACCGAGGCACAGTGTGGGCAGGGTGAGCTCAGGCCCTCCGGAGAGGAACACCCGGAGTTTAATTTTCCTGAGCTGAAATTTCCTCACCGCTGCACTTTTCCTGCCCGTGGCTCAGCCCTCCTCCTCCCCTTCCCCAGGCAAAGCATCTGAACTGGAATCATTCTGCAGATGGAGCCCAGGACACTGCACCATTTGAAGTCTTTCCCGCTGGTCATTCCAGTGGTCATTCCAGTGGGAACCTGGAGCTCCACACAGCCTGCAGTGCTCGGCTGCTCATTGAATGGGATCCTTTTCCATGGTGGAAACGTTCCCACGGACATCAGAGCCCGCTGCTGCTGCCCTCGCTCCCCTCCCCTCGAAGGGGACAGCTCTGTCCCCTCTCCTGTCCTCCAGAGACACCAAGTCCAGCTCACCCCATGCCTGCACACACGAGGAGCAGGGAAGCGTCCGGCAGGAGCAGCGAGCCAGGCCAGCTGAAAATAGCCTGCTTGTCAGAGTTTTCCATGAGACCTTTGAGACTCCTTATCTCCTGCTGCCGTTCTGGCACAGGACGAGTTGCAGATGGAGCAGCCTCCAGGAGCAGCTCCAAGGCTTCCTGCACCCGGGCAGGACCCGGGGCCGTTGTCCCGCGGGATATCGGTCACTGTGGGGTTACGGCAGCCTCTGGTTTGGCAGGAATATTTGGGGGGAGTGAAACCTGCCTAATATCATGGGGTGGGGGATATTGAGAGGCCTGGATTTGGTGACAGCAGGATTAGCAGGGATTTTAAGCTGTTGGGAAGATGGCGGCAGTGGGAGCGGGGTTTTGGACCTCTGGAATATCTGCCCTGCTTCCAGCAACGCAAAAGTCAGCAGGAACATCCCAAGCCCTCCATAGGGTCTGTGATTTTCTGTGAAAATAAAGAGGTTCCTGCTAGGAAGCAAACAGAGCTGCTGCTTTGCTCGTTGGGAAGCTGCTCCTGCTTCCAGGCTCCTCCCGGTGAGCCGGGGATTCGCGGATCCATTCCTGCTCAGGTGTCACCAGGCTGTGGCCCCGGGGCAGGCTTGGCAGCGTGACCTCCTGGTGCTTTCCACAAGTGCTTTCCTGACCCTGGAAGAATTTTCATGTGGCCTTAATGAGCCATCTGGGGGCAATTAGTTCTCGGTTTTATGACATCCTGGCTTTTCTCAGGGAACGTGGCATGGCTGGGGCCGTGCTGGTTCTCCAGCCACATCTGGGAAGGAGGGAGGGAAGCGGGAGGTGCCGAGCCAGGCTTTGCATCCATCCTCCTTCCTGGTGCCTGTAGAGAATCCAGGTCCAGGTGTGATCCTGGGTGAGCTTGGTGCACATCCGTGGAGGATCCATCCTGCTGGAACCTGTTGCTCTTGAGCAAGTCCCAGGGTTCAGGTCAAGCCAGATTCCCAGCCGCCATATCCCAAAGTTTGCTGGAGTAAGGGATTACAGAAAGGATTAGATATAAACCTCTGTTGCCTCAGTAAATCACATTTTTCACTGCTGCCAGCTAGGCAGGGAGGAGAGGCGGCGGAGCCGGCGTTTCCCGTGGCAGCGCTGCTGACCCCAATTATCTCGGGGTGATAAACCACCACCTGTCCCTGGTCTGCCATAAACTGCTCCACTGCCTGCAAAACCAACCAGGTTCAAGAGGAAATAACAAACAGCCTTTCCCACTGGGGTTTTTTTAAGTTCTTGGGATTTTGGGATGATGTTTCAGAGGTTTTTCTCTGAGCCCAAGAGGTGTGTGCTCACTTTGGAGCGGAGGTTTTGAGACGGGAGCAGCCGAAGAGACCTTCCACCTCTTGGATGATGCTTGGGACAGAGTTATCATAGTTTTTATTTTGCAGAGGAGGAAGCTGAGGCACAAAATGTGTTCCTGACTGCTGGAAGTGAGGATTTCTGGGATTTCTGTGATGTTTGGCCCAGAAGATCTCCCTACACTGCCCTGTGCTGGGCAGGACGCTGACAGTTCCTCGTGCTGGTGATCCCAACCCTGGTGCTAGGAAGAACCAAAAGAAGAAACTGCTGCTGGGAAGCTCCTTAATTGTGATTCCTAAGGATGAGAGTCATTAAAATGAAGTTCTGATGGTCCATAATTTAACAGACCACGTGTGCAGACCTGCAGCAAACACTCCAAGAAATCCATTAGAAATCCTGCATGGAAGAAAAGGCCATTGAGCTGTTCCACTGGGAATGGCAGGGCTTTGTTGTCTTTTATTTTCCCCTTCTAGTTCACTCCATCAGCTAATGGCTTTTGCTGACGGGTATTTATCAGCCTGAACATGCTTTCCTTAGTCTTGGAAAAATAGAAATCTTTACTCCTGGCTCCAATAAAAAAATCAGCCCAGTATCCCTGAACGAACCAGTCTGGATATCAATCCTTCTCCTGCCATCCCAGCTCTGGGAGTCGTTAAGAGGAGAATGGCAAAAGCAGAAAGTGAAGCCACCCAAGGTTAGGAACAAGCTCTGAATTATTATTTTTAATTTTTTTTTTCAGCTAGAAATGTCACATGCTTAATGAGCTGAGGGGCAGAGCGTGCTCGCAGCTCTCCCCGGGGCTGGGAGCGAAGCTGTCCCAGCTCCCTGCACCGTGTGAAACAGCCCTGTCCTGGCGTGGGAGAGGATTTGTGGAGCAGGGATTGGGGAGGGCAGGGTGGCACTGACACCAGCATGTCCCCCACGAGGTGTTCCCATGCCCTGGCTCTGGCATCCCTCGATCCCTGCCCCACCAGGGGGGAAGGAAAGGGGCTCAGCACCCTGGTGGTGCCTCTACAGAGTTAATCCTTCCTCTTCTTTACACTCCGTGCTGATTTTCTCCTCTCTTACACCCCTTTAGGAAGCTGAGATCTGCTCCCAGCCCTGTGTGCAGCAAGTGAAAACTCCTCTGTTTGGATTAACCAAGTCTGGCCTTAGGAAAAGGTCTGTTAAGCACGGCTCAGGAAAACCAAGCATCCCAGATACGCTGGATGGTGCTGACAGATTTACGGCCGAGGAAACAACCCGTAACTTGTGAGATGCTGCTCCCCACCATAAATGCAGTTGGGACATTTTTTCCAGCACTAATTGGGATGAGGATTGATGTCCTCGCCCCTTCTCTCCAGAGGGGCTGGCAAACACCAGGGACCTCCCTTTGGAGCTTCTTGAAGCTTTGAAAATTGCTGAAATGAGATTTTTTTCCCCATGAATTCCTGCTGTCCCGGTGACTTTTGGACATCTGAGGAGTCTG
This sequence comes from Aleadryas rufinucha, assembly GCA_013397815.1. Classification (NCBI taxonomy): domain Eukaryota; kingdom Metazoa; phylum Chordata; class Aves; order Passeriformes; genus Aleadryas; species Aleadryas rufinucha. The sequence continues at coordinate 16,466 of VZTH01016856.1, forward strand.
AGCAGGTTTGTAGAAGTTCTCTTGCTCTCTGTGTGTAAGAATATGTGTGACTACATCTGTGTATTTACATTTTATATCTATGTGAACATGTGTGTAGAGACTAAAAGGAAATTAACTCCTCTTCCATTGCTCAGGGCTGGGATCTGCACATTCTCTTTGGAGTATTTCATGCCAGATATGAGCTCTGACTTACATTTTGAATAAAAAATTTTAATTAAATCGGTGTTTGTGAGCTGCTGCAGGGTGGGGGTGGGGGTGGCTTTGGCCACTCTCTTGCTCAGGAAATAAAATGACCTCACTTGTGAGAGCTGCAGGGTGACAGGCACCAGCTTCCACCCCTGTTGGGAAGTGAGGAATATGTGGGAAAAGGCAGCTCCAAAGCTCCTGGATGCCACTTTCCAGCAGGGATCACCATGGGGATGCCCTGGGTGAGGAACTGAGCACCTCCAGCACTCTGAGAGACTTTTACCTTGCTCTGGTGGTTCAGTTCATGGGAGAAAAACATTTTGTACAGAGCCCCAGTGCAGCAGGAGGATTTTTTTTCGTGGGTAATATAATCCAAAACGTAATTCAGAGGGTAACAAAGCCAACAGAGCTGTTTTTCAGCCAGCTCAGAGGTGCTTTCCTGGGTGCTGGGCTGAGTTTGATCATTGCAGAGTCTCTGAGCTTGCCTGTGCAGAGCTCTCTGCTTCCCTTTGCACATTCCTGTTGCCTTTTCTCCTGAAAATCTAACACAATTCCTCCATTTCACTCCAGGCACGAGGTCTCAGGATGTGAGATTTGAGGAGAGATCCATCCTGGCTGATGGGCAGAAATGGGAAGAACATTGACCTCAGGGACAGTGACACGGCCCTGCTCTGGGAACAGGTGGGAATGGCTGGGATCAAAGAGGATTTCCATGGAGGGTTAGACTGGATATGAGGAAAACTCCTTCAGGGAAAGGCTTTGGAGTCACCATCCCTGGAAGTGTTAAAAAAAGTGTGAATTTGGCACTTGGGGAGTGAGGTAGTGGTGGCCTTGGCAGTGCTGGGTTAATGGTTGGACTTGATGGTCTCAGAGGGCTTTTCCAGCCTCAGTGATTCCGTGATTCCAGTGGGCTCCACCTGCTGAGGATCTCAGCTGCTGTCCTGGGAAATGATAAATTTGATGGAGCCCATTCCAGCCCTGCTCTGCAGGGATTCCAGCCTGCCTCTAAATAAGAAACAGCCCCAGTGCCTCCCTCTCATGGATCCCTCTGCCTTTTGCACTGGCTTGGGAATGTTCTGGAGTGGGAAACCTTCAGGGATTCATTATTCAAACCACGCTGGCTTTCACTGCAGAGTTCCAATTGTGGTTTATGGGCTCGGGCTGGGATTATTGCATTTAAATTCAAGGCAGATCTGCTTCACTCCTGGGGAACGAATGTTAGATCCCTGCCCTGCTGGGAAATCAGCCCTGGATGCATGGATCTGCAGGAAGGTCTGACTCCAGCTCACCTGGCTGCTCAGGTAACAGCTGGGCTGCTGCTTGCTCCAGAAACCTGCTGGGATTGGATCTGTTGGGTTCTGTGGCTCCTGGATAAGGGAGAAGGGCAGAAGAGCTGGTGAGGGAATGCAGAGCTAAGGAAAGGGACTTTGGACAGGGAGAAATGGCTTCACACTGCCAGGGGGCAGGATTTGGGGATATCTGGGAGAAATCCTTCCCTGTGAGGGGGGGGAGGCCCTGGGATGGAATTCCCCGAGAAGCTGTGGCTGCTCCATGCCTGGAAGCTGGATGGGGCTTGGAACAACCTGGGATAGTGGAAGGTGTCCCTGCCCATGGCTGAGGTGGAACTGGATGAACTTGAAGGTCCCTTTCAACCCAAACCAGTCCAAGATTCCATGAAGTAGCCCCTGATTTTGGCTGGGTGACAAAAACCCTCAGTGCAGAGAACCACCACGAACTTTGCTCCCTGTGGTCTCCACGACCAGCACGAGGCTCTCGTGGATAAAACCCCACACTCAGGGCCCAGGGTGCAGCCTGGTCCTGCCCTTGGTTTGTTGTTTCATGTGCTGCAGCCTCGATGTTTGGTAGGGGCTGAGCAAAGCTCAGATCTTGTTTCAGCCGAAACAGGAACCTCAGCGCAGCAGCCATCGACACCAGATGGTCTCAGCTGGGTCGAAGTCCAAGAGGATGAGGAAAAGCTGTGTAAAATCTGTCATGGAGACGTGGCCTGAGAGTCTCCTCACGGGAGAAACAGAACATCAGCGTTTGAGCTGCTTTAAAATCAGCCTGGGCTAACTTTTAGGAGTGAAATCCCTGTTGGGGGGGTTGTGCTGAGCACTTTGCACGCCGCGATTTGAGCTCTGGTGGGACCGTCCTGCTGTGAAACGAGAGCAGAGCATGGGGAGCCTGGGCAGGAGAGGGCACAGAGATCTCTGTGTGCTGGGCTGGCTGTGCTCCCATTCCTGCAGGACAGGAGCAGGGAAACAGCCCCGGGGCTGGAGGTGACGGAGACCCCGAGCCCTCGGAGCAGCAGGTCCGGAGATCCCGGCAGATGACACCAATTCCAGGGCCCTTCGCCTGCGAGCTCCGTGGTGGTTCCTGCTTTGGTTTCTATTAACAAATCTCTGCGGTTTCGAGCTCCTGCTGCTCCGAGAGGGGCGGGAGCTGCGCAGCCAAGATAAATAGGATAAATATTCCCGGGGTCTGGCCGGGGCTCCAGGAAAACAGAGAGTGCAGAGAGTAATTTGGATAATGCCTTCAGACACGGCCATTATCCCACCAGCGCTTCCTGAGGAGGCTCAGCCAGACAGAGCTGGACCACAGCGGGTTGGACACGGCCTCTGCCACACTGAGAGGCTTGGCCTGGCACCGGGCACGGGCACGTGTCCCCAAACTCTGTCCTGGAGCCAGCTGTGGTGGGGCTGGGAATGCCAATGGGCTGGTGGAGGTTTTAGGGCCATTTCCCCGGCCAGTGCAGGCAGAGAAGCATCTGCTGCTGTAATCCCTGCCTGTGCTGAGCGAGGATGTTGCTGTGCCTTGTCCAAACAGGGTTTTTGCAAAGGAAGGGAAGGAAAATCCAAGGAAAATCCAAGGTAAATCCATCCCTAATGGTGAATCCTTAGAGAAAGCCAAGCACTGCTCCAGGAGCTGCTGTGAGATTTGGGGAGCATCTCCAAATCCTGAGCTGGGGGTTACCCCCACCTGCCCAGGGCTTTGCTTCTGCCCCTCTCATCCCCACGACCTCGAGGCTCTGAGAGCACTTGAACTTCCTGACTGGGCATCCTGGCCCTTCCTGGCATCCAGGGATGGAGAACAGGAGTAAGAAACAGCCAAGCCACCACCTGGGGTGGATCATGGATGGGAATTAGATCCATCTCCATGGAGATTAAACCCTGCTGCCACTCCAGAGGATCAGCAGGAGAGCTCTGCCCACGGCAGGGCACGAGGATAAGAGGAAGTTTGGCTCGTGCTGCCTGCCAGGACTAATTGGGATCTTCTCACTCCAGCTCCCCTCTGTTGGAGTCTCTCCAGGAACAGACAGACCTGTTCCTCCCCTTGTGCCCCAGGCAGCACCAAACACGAGTCACGAGTCTCCTCCACCGATTCCAGAGGGAAAAGCCAACCTGGAACAGCGAGTTCCAGGAGGAGTCGTTGGGAGCACCTCAGTGCCCACCTGGACCTCACAGAAGGGCTGTGTCTTCACCTGGAGCAGTGGGATGCATCTCTCACATCTCCAGTCCATCCCAGTGATCCTTTCCCAGTATCTCTACCCTGGGTGTGTGGTTTTCTCCGCCTTCCCTGGCAAGGGCAGAGGGTTTCCCTCAGGTTTTGCCCATGGGCTGCAGCAGGTTTTCCAGCTGCAGAGGCAGTAAATCCCAAGGCCGTGTCCCAGCTGCAGGGAGAGGGCTCCGGCTCCGGGGTCACAGAGCTGCTGCACGGTAGCTCCAGAGAAAGGGATCTGTGGATTAAATTTCCAGGAACTGCTGGGGCCCGACTCAGTTTTGAGCCACCCGATTAAAAATAAACACAGAGCTATAGATGGGCCCTGCTCGGCCCCAGCTGATTTTTATCGGCCCTGGCCGGGCCTTGGGATGGAAAGAGTGCTCAGCTGGAGTCACTCTCGATTCCCAATCTCGGGAGGATTTGGGAAGCAGAAAGTTCGAGCCGGGGCCTCTGTGAAATTCTGGCCGCTCAGAGATTTTCCCACATTTTCATCAGACCTCCAGCTCATTCAAGTTTTTTTCCCCGAGGTTTTTTAAGGGCTGAGAAGCTCGTTGTATCTGTGTGGTGATTCCTGGTTTCTGCAGGAGCTGGACACTGTGTCCCTGCAGGGGTTAAAGATGGGGAAAAGGGCTCTTTTCTGTCCCAGTTTAGAAGGTGCAGCAGCCAGCAGAAAGGCAGAGCTCGGAGGATGGACACCTGCCTCGGGATGCCTTTTAGCCAAGGTTTCCATCTGTGCAGTCAGAGCCATGGGATGGCACTGGCAGCTCCCAGGGAATGAGGTCCCTGGTGCCCCGAGGCCCTTCCCAGCGCTGGGAGCAGCAGGGTTATCACAGTGGGGTGGCTCCTCTCTAAGATGGAAATTTCTCCCGTGGCCAGAGGCAGCGAGCTTGGCTGGCATCCCTGCTCCCTGTCACTGAGCCTCGCCACCTTCCAGGGTTCACTTTGTTCACAAAGAGCCTCAGATAAGCTCTTGGCAGGGGTGCTCCGTTCTGCAGAGGCATTAGCAGGGCTCAGGGCAGGGGGGGTTTCATTTTAACCTCTTGTATCCCTCGAAAGCTGCAGCTCAGACACAGAGCCCAGGGCTGGGGTGGCACTCGAGGCTCTGCATTGGTGGGAAGCATCAGCATCACTGCCAGGGTGGGACCAAGGAGGGCACAGGGTCACAGAATATCCTGAGTTGGAAGGGGCCCACAGGGATCACAGATCCAAGCCCTGGCCCTGCACAGACACCCCAACAACCCCACCCTGTCCCACAGTGTTGTCCAAAGGCTCCTGGAGCTCTGGCAGGGTTGGGACCATTCCCTGGGGAGCCTGGGCAGTGCCCTCAGCACTCTGTGGGGGAAGAACCTTTCCCTGTTCTCCATCCCAACCCCCTGACACAGCTCTGGGCACTCCCTGGGTCCTGTCCCTGCTCACAGAGAGCAGAGGTCAGAGCTGCCTCTCCACTTCCCATCGTGAGGAAGTTGCAGCCTGCAATGAGATCTTCCCTCAGTGCCCTCTTCTCCAGGATGAGCTGGATTATGTGTTTCTCCATGACCAAATCTCTTTGCCAGTGTGAAAAACCTCTTTAACCCCAACCTCTTACAACCAGTGGTCAGCGATTTGAGGGAGCCAGTCTGAGGCATCTCATGAAGCATCTCGCGGGATGCTGCACTCCCTGACCCAGAGCACGGCCCTGGAGCCCTGCAGCATTCCCTGGTTCCCAGGGAAGGGCTGGCTGGCAGCCCTGCAGCCTCCTCCTGCCACTCAGCCTCATTTATCTTCGTTACTCGGGCTGTTTACGCAACCAAGAATTGGCCAGAGGCGCCCGGCCCCGCTGCGTGCCAAGGGAGGAAGCGGGCACAGCACAAGCTCTCGTGGCTGGCACCCAACTGCCTGCACGCTCCCTCTGGAGAACAAAAGGCCAGGATGCAGCTCCGTGGCTCAGGGCAGCCCTGGCCCCTCGCAGGGCTCATCCTTGTGCTGGGGATCCTGGCAAAGGGCACCCCTGCCTCGTGCAGGATGGAGCAGAGATGCTCAGGCCCCAATCCCTGGGATCCGAGGTGCCGAATAACATTTCTCCCAAAGTGTTGTCCTTGGGTTTGGTCCCTGTTTAACCCTTGGGGCTGTGGGAGCTGCTGCTGAGCTGGGGCTTGAGGAGGGGTGTCCCACAGTCAGTGTCCCCTCGGTCACAGAGCCACCGCTGCTGTCCCACTTCTCTCATTCCCACAGCTCCATGATCCCGCTGCAGAACGGGGCATTCCTCTGTTCCAGGGGCACCCCAGGATTGAGCCCCCCCTGCCTGGGCTGGGCTTGCCCAAAGAGCTGCCACAGGGGCTGTTTGCCAGCCTGGGGTGGGTTCCTGAGCTCTAGGTTGAAGATCCCAGTGCCAGGCTGCTGGCACCACTAAACAGACACATTTCCAGAGGGTTTGATAGGATTTCTGTGTAAAAACAATACTTTTTTTTTGCTGCTCCAGTAAACACCAGTTGCTGTAAAGCTGCCAGCGGGAAAACCACTCTCTGCAGTTCTGAAGGAAGGAACGAACAGGGGACGGTCCAGGCGTGGTGTCACCTCCCAGATTTCTCCATCCAGGAGTTTAGAAGAGAAGCCAAACCTGGCCAAACCCCTGTGCATCCTGCCCTGAGGTAGGTGAGCCCCCCAGCAGGTTCCCCCCAGGTGCCCAGCTTGGGAGGATGTGCGAGACAGAGCATGCTTGGTGTTACACCTGGCCTGGGCTTGCCTGGCAGGAGGAGCCCAGCAGGACCAGGCTGGGGTCTGACACCCCCTCAGCAGCCCTGCTGGCCCTTGGCACCATCCCAGGGTGTCACAGCAGCGGGGATGGAGCCTCAGAGTGACACCAGTGAGTCCTTGCAGTGTTTGTTACTGCAGCTTTGCATCTCTGCTCTCAGAGCGCTCCTCTCCTGCCCTACAGGGGGGAAGGTTGTGTCCCATCACGAGACAGGGCTGAGATCCTTTTCCCTGCCTTTGGGGTGTTTGGCTTATGGCTCCTTCCAAAGCCGTGGATTTGGCTGCTTGTGGATCCCCCCCCGCCCAGAGTCACGCAGGGACACTGACTCCTCTCACACCTACCTGCCAGGTGATGGAAAACAAAAGAAGCCCAGATCTTTAAAAGCAGGAAGCCAGATTCTGTAAACTGTCTAAAAATGTATCCTCCGGAGATGAGCTCTGGCTCCCAGCCCGAGGGAACGATCCGTGCTAGGGAAAGGGAGAGGGAGGAAGGGATGGGGGAGTGGGAGCATCCTGGCCGTGTCCCCCTGCCTGGGACACCCCAGACCAAGAGTCCACGGGTGTCTCCACACCTCGGGATGGAGCTGCTGCCTCTGAGCTGGGATGAAATGATTTTAATTCATTAACCCTGCCTGGTTTTGGGTGATTGCCCCAGGGATTCAGGAAATGCTGCGTGAGGGAATAAAATTCACAGAAAAGAAAGGACTCCCTGCTGCTGCAGGTGGGGCCACTGAAATCCCCAAGGTGCTGGGGAGTCCAGGAGTCATGGAATCCGAGAATCCCAGAATGGTTTGGGTTGGGAGGGGCCTTAAAGCCCATCTTATTCCATGGGCAGGGACACCTTCCACTATCCCAGGTTGTTCCATCCAACCCGGATCCCTCGGACACTTCCAGGGATGGGACAGCCACAGTTTCCATGGACAACCTGTGCCAGGGCCTCACCACCCTCACAGAGTTCTCACCTTTTATTGTTGTCTTTCTCCACCCCTTTCCCAAACCAGCTCTGATTGTCACCACTGGTGTCCTCTGGACTGGTTCTGCTGTCTGAGAATTCCAGGCAGGATGAGTTCTCCTGATTTATTTCCCGAACGTTGTTGCCTTCGGGCTGACGCTCAGTCAGCGAAACCGAAACCTTGGAGGGGCTCCTCACCTGTGGCTGAGCTCTGCACCTCGTGCAGAGGCACCTCCTGCTCCTGCTCCTCCTCCCGAGCCGGCCTCACACGCACGCCGGCTGTCTGGGGGTGATGGATGACATTCCTGGGATGCAAACACCTCTTAAAACCCCTGCTGTCCCTGCATCGACCCGTGCCAGCTCCATGGGAACTCCCGTGGGACTCGGAGCCGCCGGCTGCATGCTGGTCCCTGCTCAGAGCTGGGCTCAGCACATCGGGCTGGGCCGGGAAGGGCTCTCCCAGGGCAAAGATGACTCTGGAGAGGGAGGAGAAGTGGGATAAAACACAAATGATGGGACTTCCAGGCAAACTTCTCTAGGGATTTTTTTATAGAGCATGGAGTGACAGGACACAGGGAAGGGCTTCCCATTGCCAGAGGGCAGGGATGGATGGGATATTGGGAAGGAATTGCTCCCTGTGAGGGTGGGGAGGGGATGGGAGGGATTTCCCAGAGCAGCTGTGGCTGCCCCTGGATCCCTGGCAGTGTCCAAGGCCAGGTTGGAGCAGCCTGGGACAGTGGAAGGTGTCCCTGCCCATGGCAGGGGTGGCACTGGATGTGCTTTAAGGTCCCTCCAACCCAACCCATTCCGTGATTCCACGATTCTGTGAAACCACCCTCACCTCCCCTGGGCTCAGAGCGAATCCTCCTCACTGCTGTGGCTGCCAGCAGCGAGGCACAACCTGTCATCACCCCTGCGGATGGAGAGCAGATCCCAGCGCAGCCAGGAAGGCCAGACAAGCTCTCTCCTGAGGCAGGCACTCACAGACATCCTCTCCCTGGAGAACAGCTCTTCCTGCCTCCTCGATCCTATTTACATCCCCCAGAAAAAGCCCTGGGAAAAACAAACCCCGGCTCGCTGGCTGCCGGAGGAGGAAAACCAAAGAGCTCCTGGGATCCAGGGGAAGGGATGAAGGCAGCAGGGACCTGTCCCAGCATTTCAGTGCCCAAGTGGCAGAGGGAAGCGAGGGATGTTTGGCAGGGCAGGATGGAGCAGAGCTGCTGGTGGAGGCCTTTTCCAGCCCCCCAAGCTCCTCTGTGCCCAGGGTCCTTGGAGGGGCACAAGGAATGTGCAATAAGCAGTGGGGAAACGCTTAAATAATCTGAGAATCCTGAGGGAAAGGAAGAAGAGAGAGGACTAAAGAGGGAGGTTTAGCCCTCCCCAGTAATAATAACAATTAGCCCAAATAATAATTAGTCCACGTGCTCCTGACTTTTGTAGATCTGCCAAAACAATCAGGTTAGTTTTTTATCTGAAGGGCAAGAACTGATTGGGATGAAGGTGTGCAGTGTAAAACCTCCAAGAACTGCTGCTTTTCTCCCCAAATTCTTCTCAAAGCACCTGATTTTAAAACCAAATTTTTTTTAGTTCCTGGCCTCATTTCACCTACTGAATTTTGGAGAAGGTCAATCGACTTTTGTTTTGTTTTTCTCCCCCCTAAAATTGCAGAGAAGCTGCTTTCCCAAATGAAAAACTTTTCTTTTTTTCAACCAAGCCTTGAAAACACAGAGGAACAAAATGTAAATATTTTCATCCCCGTGATTTTGTGGATGAAAAGTGGTTTTTTTCCCCCTCGCTGCTGTCTTCAGCTGCCCTGCACTGCACTCACTCGAAAACCTGGGTCTTATTTAAAAGCTCAGAGGGGAATTGTTTAGAAAACCAACCTAATACTTACAGCCTTTCCTTTGATTTCTCGGGAGTGAAGCCAAGCCAGGCTGCTGCGGGGAAAGGAGGAAAACTCAGGATGCGCTGCTGTCTCTGGACTCCTTTTTAACCTGTCCTTAACCAACGCCTCCAGATGCCGCAACACCCTCGTAAAGGTGAGTTCTGACCCTGCCCAAAGCCCGATCCCGCACAAACATGTTCGGCTTTGGAAGGCGCTGGAAGGAGGAATCACAAGATTCCCACATGTACAAACCCATTAATCGCTGGGACGGCGGGGGGGGGGCGGCCGGCTTTTAATTGCCAATTCCAAGGTGCGGTGGTGTGTCCGTCCCGTCCCCTTGGCAGCGCCTGTAAACACGGCGCAGCATTCCCAAAACCCCCTCCAGCGACTCATCCGCAGGGAAACCTGATCCGGGCGGGCTCGGGGGGGCCCTCGCCCTCCTCCTCTCCTGTTTTCCATCCCCCCGGCCCCCGCCGTCGCGTTGTTTTCTTGCGCTCCCAAGGTTTGCTTCGCTTCCCGAGGTTTGTCTTGGCACGTGGCTCGCGGAGCAGGGGCGCCCAGAAGCCAAGCGAAGTGATTCTTTGTGTAAACGAGCGCTGATTGTAATTACGCTGCTCTAATTGCTGCTAAGCAAATAAACAACGAAGGGCAGCGGCGTCCCGGGGGCACGCGGGGATTATGCAACCTCTGCAGAACCCCCGGGAGCGCATCCCGAGCGTCCCCCCGGGGCTCCCCGGGGATGGGACTCACTTGAGAAAATGATTAATTTTACGGTGTCCTGCCCTGGGACACGGGAGCAGCCCAGGGAGAAGGGAATTGGGATCTCCGTGGGTATTCTGCACAGCCAGGGTGGCTTTGCACTAGGAAAAATCCTCTTTGCTCTCTTTTTTTGGGGTGTTTGGAGCCAAGTGGATCTGCTGGAGGGATCTCTGAGTGGGTGTGATAGCATATCGTGGAATCATGGAATGGTTGGGGTTGGATGGGCCATTAAGGACCATCCAGTGCCACCCCTGCCATGGGCAGGGACCCCTTCCACTGTCCCAGGTTGATCCAAGCCCCGTCCAACCTGGCTTTGGACACTTGCAGGGATCCTGGGGCAACCACAGCTTCTCGGGGAATTCCATCTCAGCCCCTCACCACCCTCACAGGGAATGATTCCATCCCAATATCCCACCTATCCCTGCCCTCTGGCAGTGGGAAGCCATTCCCTTTGTCCTGTCACTCCAAACTCTTGTAAAAAATTCCCTCTCCATCCTTCTTGTGGCTCCCTCCAGGCCCTGGAAGGTCCCTTCATATCCTGAGCTGGAAGTGAGCCACGAGGATCATCAAAGTCCAGCTCCTCATCTCCCCATCCCATGGCCAGCTGAGCAATGGGACACCTCTGCCTCTTCCCTGTGAGGGTCCTGGGGATGATCCTGCTGCTGGACATGGCGTGGGGAGGGATGCAGGACAGGGCCTGGCCTCTCATCTATGCCCTGCCCGGGTCAGGAACAGCCCAGCCTGGTACCCACCCAAGCGTCACTTAGGTCATCATACACTTATTTACTTAATTTTAATTAAGCTTCCTCATCCCTGGCCTTGTGTTGTCTCAGGTGCTTAATCCCTGGGTTTAAATCCCTGCTTTAAATTTGGGCAGCACCCAGCAAAAGTTTCGGGAGTGACTGGGGCTCCCTCTTCCAGGGACAGCCCCCTCCATGAGCTTTCCTGATTCATGGGGAGAGTTAACACCAAATCCAGGTGGGATTTTTGGGCCTGGGTGTGGGGATAGGAGACCTGGAAGGGCAGGGACAGGTCTGGCTCTGGCTGTCCCCAGGCTGAGGTTTGCAGGGAGGGATCCGTGGAGCCAAGGAGGGAATGGGGAAGGCTCCATCCCTCCTCATTCCTTGTTGCTTTCCAGGCTAAAACCCAGCCCGTTCTTTATTTGATTCCCATTTTTTCTCCATCCATCCATCCATCCATCCATCCATCCATCCATCCATCCATGCATCCATCCCAGTTTCCCCTTATTTTTCCTGACCACTGCTGCTCCCCTGAGCCTCGCCAAGGCTCAGTCCCAGCTCCCCTGATGCTCTTTTCTCCCTGAGCAAGCCCGTACCTGCCACAGCCAGCAATCCTTCCTGCACACCTGCCTCCGCTGGCACGCGGGGCACGGGAAGCAGCCAGCCCTGCCCGTGCCATGGCCCGAGCTGGGAACATCTGGGAACATCTGGGAATGTCTCACTGGCCCCATGTGACAGCCCAGTGCTCCGAGCTCCCGCCGCCTCCCCTCACTGCCTGCTTCCAGCCCTAGGACATTCCAACCCAGCTGTTTGGTGGGAAATAAGGACATTTTTTCCCCCTCCTGGATTGCTGTGAGTGCAGCACATCCTAATTAAAAGCCAGTGAGTTGTGGGGAGTGGAATTCGTTGGGGTTTTTTTTTTTTGCTCGCACCAGGCTCCTGCTCTGCTTTATTTCACGCGCCTGGGCTGGAATAAAATCAGGCTCGTGGTGCTGGCAAAGCATCTCCTGCTTCCCCAAGTGCTGCAGGGGCACTGACTCCCTGTTTCACCCTCCCCAAAAACCCCTGCCACGGTCCCAGAGAGGTTTCGTGGTGGAGGGGGTTGAGTCCTGCAGCTCCGGAGCTCGAGGAATTCTCACGTTTGAAGATCGGCGTAGCTCCGGAGCAGGAGGAGGTTTGATGCCAGGGAGGGGGGAAAAGGGGAAGAACATCATCGGGGAGCAAACATCTCCCTCCATCCCCTCTCCCCACCGGCTTTTCCGCGCTGCCGAGGCTTCCTGCTCCTCTCCGGGGTTCCACCCCCCCACTTCCCCGCCGCGGAGCCGTCTCCAAGTGACAGCGGTGAGCGGATTAATTAAACTGCCTGTCAGCCCTTGGCAGCCGGCAGCTCTGCCACGCCAGCGCTAATTAAACCCAACAAAACCTACCTTTATCTCCAAACCCTGCCGCGGGCTGGGATAAGGCAGGAGGCCACCGGGAGCTGAGCTCAGGCTGAGTTCATCGTGCCCAAGAGCCTGGCACCCACCCCGGAGCGCAGGAGAGGGTTGGGAGTGTGGGTCCCACACCCTGAAAGGCAGGTCTGGAAAGGGAAAGGGGTTGGGGGGCTCCAGCCCCTCTGATGGCACCAGATCTGGTGGGGGCTGGCAGCTCTCGGGCAAATTTGGCGCTGAATATCCCCCCAGTGTAGAGAGATTTGGGATGGAGTGGAAAATCCCCCCTTGCCCAGGTCTTATGCCCAAAGTGGGATTTTCCACCATCCCTGGAGCAAACCCTTGGGTGGGCTCTGAGCATCACCCTCATGGGAGGGTCCTGGATGAAACCTGGTACCTGTTGATGCTCCAGACACCTGGAAAACCGTATTTAAACCAGAAAGGGATGTAAAAAACCCCTCAGAGAGGAGCCAACCCGCTGGGAGGGCACGTGCCAGGCGGGATGCGCCGCTGGGAGCCCGGCACTGCTGAGTGGCCGTGCGTGTCCATGCCCTGCAGTGCCAGTCCTGGTTTCCCTGCGGCCCAGGGAGCTGCAGGGAGCTGCTCCCCTCGCTGTTTCTCCTGGCAGAGCAGGGCTGATCTGCCTTAGCTGAGGGAGGCTGATAAGAGCATTATCTGGAGGTGCGGGCAGGATGAAGCCGTTGTTTGCGAGGCAATATCCTTCTCCTCGTTCCCTCGTGAAGGGAAGAGGATGGGTGTTACACAAATCCACGGATCCAGCCGGTGTTTTACCTGGATGAGCATCATTCCCAGCACACCCCGGTGGTCCTGCCCTTCCAAGGTTTATTTTTCCAGCTGCACCGTTTGGGGAACTTTAATTGCCCCATGATTAAGTGACTTTTGATTTCCCTCTCATCAAACGTAATCTCATTTGCTCCTTCTCCTTTTCCTTTCTTTCTTTTTCTTCACCCCCCGCCCCCCCCTCCTGGAAATTGAATTAACATTCCATCTAATTACTCAGCCACTTCTCTAATTGCTGAAGGGACTGTGGTTGTTGTGCTCATTTAATTAATGGAGACCCGCAATGTTTAATGAGGAAGAGGATTTATTGGCTGGGGAGTTGGTGTGCAGGGCTGCCTGGCAGGAGAGGGAGGTGGATGCCAGCCCAGCGGGATAGAAAAGGCTGGATCTTAAATCCCTTTTTTTTAATTTTTGAGGTATAAATATGGAGCAAATCACTTCCCCTACTGGCTCAGTTTCCTTTCTGGGTGGATCCTTTTTAATGCAAATGTGTGGATTAAAATGCGTCGTGTCCAGAGGGTGAACCACGAGGTGAAATCCCCACCAAGGGTGACCCTTGGGATGCTCACCTGTCCCAGCACCAGCATTCCCAGTGTGCTGCTGAGCCTCTCCAAAACCCTGGGAGCAGGAGCAGGGTGGACTCCTCGTGCCAGCCCTGGGAAGGGTTGGCTGTGCTGGGATTCGTGGGCCCCAGGGAAGGCAGTGCTGGGAACAAGGGCACATTCAGGAGGGAGATAACAGCTCCTGCCTCCTCTGGCCCGGGGGCAGGTGGCTTTGGCTGTGGTCCTGTGGGGGATTTAAGGGAATCCATTGTATTTTGCATTTCTGCTGACTGGGAGCAGCCCATTCCTGTGCCTCCAAGGGCGGGCAGGATCCAAAGGAGGGTCAGGTCAGTTTGGATGTGAGGAAGAAGTTTTTCACAGTGAGGGTGGGGAGGCCCTGGCACAGGGTGCCCAGAGAAGCTGTGGCTGCCCCATCCCTGGAAGTGTCCAAGGCCAGGTTGGATGGGGCTTGGAGCACCCTGGGATAGTGGAAGGTGTCCCTGATTCCTCTATCCTGATGCTCCAGGTCCTTCTCTCTGACTCCTTCCCATCCCTCTGGTGCAAGACCTGCCCCTGTGAGCCGTGCAAGGCTCTGCTCTGGGCTGATGCTTCCACATGTTGCCATAATATCCACACTTCCCTCACTCCCCAGCCAGCCAAACGATCCAAATGTTTTATCTGCGGCCTTGCCAGGCATCTGGAAGTTCCAGGCATCCCCATTTCCGTGGCAGAGGTTTTTATAAAAGCTTTGAAGTGAAGCCCCAGCAGCTCTCCCAGCACTGGCAGCAGAGTCGGAAGCCGGACTGTGCCGGCAGCTCCAGCTGCAAACCTTCAGCTGGAGCTGGAGTCATGGGATGGCTCCATAATGTGGGATGGCCCTGCTCAGAACCTGGCTTTTGAGAGGATTTTACCTGGCTGGGATGTGATGGAGAGGGAAGAGTGAGCAGAGCTCCTGGGCTGAGCCCTCCTGAGCCCCCAGGGGCAGGTGAGCCCTCCCATCCTGCTTTTCCGGGAGGAACGACATCAATTCCCAAGGATATCAGCGAAATTTCTTCTCCCCTGGATGTGCCTGTGGGTCACAGACCCATCCTCTCCCTCTGCTTTGCCGTGGTGGCAGCACAGGGATGGATGAAGCTGGAAGAGCAGATCCCTGGGGGTCCACTTGGCTGGGGGTGGCAGGACAAGGATTGTTCCTGGTGGGAGACCCCCCAGAAGGAGCCCACGCGTGGCTGCGACATTTCTTGTGGAATCAGGAGAGCTCAGCTGACCCTCTGAGCACCCCTGCTCTGCCAGAGTGGGCAGTGGAAGGAGTTTGGTCATCTGGGGGTCAGCGCAGTGTCCTGGGGGTCAGCGCAGTGTCCTGGGGGTCAGCGCTCTTCCCGGAGCCAGACACCTCCGGCTGCCAGCAGTTATTTTGGAAAAGACCTCGGGAAGGCGGGCTCTGCTCTGCATCCCATGGATCCCACTCCTCGTGCATCAGCATTCAGCCCTTCCCCAGCCAAACGCTGCTCCAAGAACAAGGATCACTTGCCTCTGAGAAAATGAAGGCAATTTGACTGCCGAAATCCGGTGTAAAATGTCCTTGGATCTGCCGCTGATGGGGAACATCTGGTGCGTGACCTTCGCGCCCCAGGAGGTGTGAAACGAGCCTGTGGAGATATCCTGGCAGCAGGCAGGATGCTGTACAGTGGCTGTTACAGCTCCGGAGCACGGCCCTGGGCAAAATCCCCGGGATTTTGGGGGCTGCCCGATGGCCAGGCTCAGGTGGAAGTGGGACAGATCCCACAGGAGCACCACCGATGTGACAGCTTCTGCTCTTGCCTCACGTCTCTCAGCCCCCCCATGGCTCTTGTCCCCCAAAATCTCCGTATCCCCATCCCTTCCAAACATCCACAGGACCAAGACACAGGGAGAAAGTGCAGGACACATCCACGATTCTGGAAATCCCATCTGTTCCTCTGCCTGAATTTGCTTTTGGGGACTCGGTTTATTAGAGCTTGAACTTTTAATCTGTTCGTAATCCGGCGTGTCGCTCCAAGGGAAGAGATAGATCTGGAAAAAGGCAGAGCCACCGCTCTCCTGCATCCCAGAATGTGCCCAGGGCTCAGCCCAGGCAGGAGGAAAAGGGAATCATAAAAACAGGATGAGATTTCCTCTGCCTCGTTTCGAACCGTGAGCGCGCTCGTAACTCACGGTGACAGAGGAGGGGTCACCGGGCGCAGACCCCGCGGCAGGAACCACTTTCAATTAGGAGTTTTTTGGCAGGTTCCCAATTTCGTGTCAAAACTCTTCTTTTAGCTGGGTCAGCCTCATCTGTGTAATTGAGTCCCTGCTGAGTGGCGAGGCGGGAGGGTTGTCTTTGCTGGGAGGAAGGTGGAGGACAGTTCCCCACAGGAGAATTTCCCATCCAGCTCAGAAAGAAGCTGCCTCTGAGCTGAATTTTTCCATTATCAAAGAGAGGGAAAAAAAAAAAAAAAGTTTTTTTGGAAACTGCTGGATTTGGGTTTAAAATGAAATATTTTTTTCAAGTTGTACACCAAACAAAAAAATCAGGATGATCCAAGGCATCCCTCTCCCACCTATCCAGGCCGGATTCCAAGACCCAGCTGTTTTTAGGCTGGTGCAGAGGGGGTGAGGCAGCTCAAGGACGGGGAATGGGACATCCGTGGATTTGTGTTGTCCCGGATATCCGTGCCCTGCTCTTGCTCCCGCAGGCTGGGATGTGGCTGAGCTGGAGCGGGGTCTCCCTTTAGCTCCTCTTCAGCATCCACTGAAAAACTTTAAAGCCGTTTTTTATGGCCGGCGGAGCTGGCCCGGAGCCTCCCCCACCCCGCGGGGGTTTCAAGGAGCAAGTTCGTTATTTAGCTGATTTTTGTTGACGCTCTGTGTAAGAGTTGCCATGGCTCTCGCCCGGCACACCTCTCCTGGCTGGAAAATCGGGGTTTGGAATGGGGAAAGAGCGAGGCTGGGCTGCTGCCGTCACCTGCCAGGGCCAGGCGGGGACACGGGGACAGCCCAGGGCCACACGGCAGTGTCGCCTACCTCCGCTGTCCCCGCACCCATCCCTGTCCCACGCCTCTCTTCGCTTTTTTTTTTGGTGTTTCTCACCATTTTGCCACAATCCCCACTCTTTTTTTTTCCTTTTTCCTCCAGCTTTTCCCAGCCAGGACTCGGGTGTCCCGAGCGTGCTGGAGTTTCACGGCCCATTAGGATGTGGGAATGACGTCCCCACGGCCGGGTCACCGCTCGGGGCTGCCGAGCAGAGGGCAGTGAGTTATGAGCAGCTCCAGCGAGGATGGGATTGCTCGGGATGCAGCATTCCTGGAGATGTTGGGATGTTGGGATGCTGGGACCCCGATCCCTGCTTGCTGCCTGTCCCAGGGGACCATCCCTGCCGAGCTGGGCTGGGGCTTTGCTGCTCTCACGGGATTTCTCTCCTCGTACAGGGGCAGCCCCTAAACCCCCCTGAGCCCCTGCCACGGCTCAGCCCCCTCCTTAATTAATTTTGCAGACTCCACAGCCGGATTTGATGAAAAACATCCCACGAAAAGCCAATGAACAAGTCACCGAGCAACACCGCGGCCTCTTCTAATGATATTTTCTTTGTGGTTTTGGTTTGGAATATCTTCCTCTGAACTGAAGGAAGCCGCCTGCCTCTTGGACTGCAACTATTTGACTTCATCCCTTCATTTTCTCTCGCTCCTAAACGCTCAGTTCCGGCACTTGGGACTCGACAGGAGTTTGAAATTGGCCGTGGCAGAGAAGGATGTTGACCCCTTTCCTCTCCCTGCCTCCTTCCTGCCCATCCTTGCACTGTCCTTGTTGGTGCTGCTGCTGATGCGTCCCCATCCCAAATTCCTTGGGATTTCCCAAAGCCCAGCTCATCCCACGTGTGGCTCTTTGCAGGGACCTTCAGCTGTCACCAAGAAGGATTTGTCCCATCTCCAGCCGGGACACAACATCCGTGTCCAGCAGCACTTTCAGCAGGTGTGACCCCATAGTCTCATCCTTTGGGAAGGGTCTTTTATCCAGAGGGATATGTGGGAGCCAGCCCCAGGCGTGCTCCTTCCCTGGACCATTCCAGCTCCCTCCAGTATGGTTGTATTTTATCTGTGGAGCTCTGGAAGGATTTTGTTCCGTCATCCTGGAATTTTTATGACTCCTTTGTGTGTATATAATGCGATTGCCCTGGAACAGAGGGAAATTAATCATAGTTCCTTTGTTAGTTTTCAGGAATTTTTAATGTCTATGTTTTTGTTCATCCGTCATGTCCAAATGTGGGGTCCACGGGCTATTTGACATTTCAAATGACTTAATTGCTTAGGTTTTCCCCCTTGGTGTTTATGGACACTTGTTCCTCGTGGATTTTGTGTGTGACATTCCGTACCGTGGATTTCCTGCCTGGTTCCAATTTCTCCCTCCATCCCAGTGGTTCACCTCACCCCCTCTGGATCCTGCGTCCGAGCCCCCTCACGTCCCGTGTGCTGGGAGTCCCACCAGCCTGCAGCACATCCCTCCCTGTGTCAGGATCACGGCAATCCGGGGCTCTCTGGGGCTTTTTCAGGATGCTGCACAAGGAACGTGTCCGAGATGTCACTGCACAGCGTCCGGTGCCCAGGCTGAGAGCAGAAAACACGGGAAGAGCAAAGGGGAATGTCCAGGATCAGCCTGCAAACATCCAGCGTGGAGACGCTTTAAATCCGAGTGGATCAAGGGTGGCTTGACTGGTCAAGGAGAGGCAGCCAAGCCAAACAGGAGCGACTCCCAAACCTCCTCCACGAGCCAGAGGCTCCCAGTTACGCTCTGGATTTCGTGATTTTGGTGCTGATCCCAACCCAGCAAGAGACAGCAGGGTGAGGTGTGGGGATCGTGGAATATTCCCTGGATCCCACAGGGATCAGCGAGTCAGGACAGCCCCAACAATCCCGCCGTGACAGCGAGGCAGGCTGACATTCTGGGCTCTGAGCAAACACCAGGGGATAGATGGAAGCTGCCTATCATCAGCCGTGTTACACATGTCATTAGCAAAACGTTAATTAAAACAAAAGATGCAAATTGTACCAGGCTGTGCTGCCTTTGCTGCGGCTCCGTAATGGCTTCGACGCTTCCTTGGGCACGTTCGCTCCTTCTCCACCGAGGCTGGTTCGCATTAAGTTGTTTGTTTAGCAGCTACTAGGGTTTTTGGCAGGACAGCTGCTGCCTCGAGAGGGTTGTGGAGCAGGAGAGGGTCCTGCGGTGCCGTCCCACAGCAGCTGGACACGGCCAGGTGAACCCTCCTCACGCCAGAGAGAAGAGCCACAGCACCCAGCGCTGCTGCCCACCCCACCAGCAGCACCCTGGAGCTCACCTCGGGGGTCTTTGTGATTCTGTGGCTTCTGCCAGGGCTGTGGGGACCTGGAGCAGCCATGGGTCAGGCTCCCTAGACCGCTCCTGGGAAGGTGTCCTGATGGGCCAAGGTCACCCAGATCCCAGAGCCTGCGGTGAACCCCTCGAGCCCCGACGTGTGCTAAAGAAAACAGTCCCAGCATATTAATACTTGCAAAAACAAACACTGGGGAGATGGGAGAAGGAAGGAGCGCTAAGTCTCTCCTCTCTAAACTCTGATCCCGCTGTTTCCTACAGCCACTGGCTCCCTGAGCATCCCTGTGCCAGGAGCAGCCTCTGGAAATGTGCCCAAGCAGGTCCCAGCCTGGCTTCGTTCCAAGGGGCACCTACACCCCTCCCAAAGCCGGATTTGCCTTTCCTGAGGACTCTTCAGCATCTCCAACACTCACGTTGCAAAGCAGCATCCTGATTTCCAAGAAGGTGAAGTTCTGCTTGGATGGGACAGTGAGGAGAGGAGCCAAAACCCCAGGAGATGTGGCATTGCCATGGGAGATGCTGCAGGATCAGCAGCTCGATGAACCTCCTGGGCTCCTGCCTCTCCTCAGCACTTCTCATGGAATCCTGGAATGGTTCGACTTGGAAGGTTGGGTTGGAAGGGGCCTTAAAGGCCATTTCTTCACTGGAAGGGCTGTCCAGCCCAGGGCAGCGGTGGAGTCACCATGGAGAGCTTTAAAGGATGTGCAGAAGTGGCCCTCAGGGAGGTGGGCAGAGGAAATGGCTGAACCTGATGATCTGAGAGGGCTTTTCCAACTTAAGCAACTCCATGATTTCATGAATCCAGTCGAGCAATTTGGTTCTCACACAGAAAGTGCAGAACCACTCCTCATCTCCAGACAAGTCATTCCATGCACTCATCAGCCCGTCCCGGCTGGCATTGATCTCCAGCCTGTCCCGTGCCAGGCATTGATCCTGCCGCGCTCCCGGCGTGTCCTCACTCTGCAAAACCCGCGTGGGACCCGAGAGGTGACTGTGCCGGAAAGCTGCCCACAGCCCCGGCGTGCCCTGCCCAGACCGGCTTGAAAATGCCCCCAGTTACCATGGAAGGGATGTGCCCGTGGCCGGGGGCGTCGGGCACCGCTGCGAGGGGAGATTTGGGCACCGGGCCCGGGCTTGTCGCTGCCCGCGGTGGGCACCGGCTCCAGGGGCAGCACCGAGGGGTCCAAGGGTGGGAAACCGTGGCAGCGGGGCGATGTCGTGGGCAGAACCGGGGCTCGGGGCTGGTAGCACCGGGGCAGTGTCGGCGCGTCTGGCTGAGCCCGGGCGGGGCGGGACCGGCACCGGGAGGGACCGGGGCG
>VZTH01016858.1:0-27427 GCA_013397815.1 Aleadryas rufinucha
CGCCCCGGCGCCGCTCCAGCCGCCGGCGCGCATCGGCGGCACAGGATGGCGGAGGAGAGCGGCGTCTGCAGCTTTGTGTTCAAGAAGCGGGTCCGAGCCGCGGGCAGGGGCCGGCGGAAACGGCCCGGCAGCGACCAGGAGCGGGGTGAGGGCCGGGGGGACCCGGCGGGGAGCCGAGCCGTGCCGTGCGGTGCAGTGGGGGGCGAGGGAGGGCCTGGAGCCGCCCCCGGCACTGCCCACGGCGGGCCTGGCTGCCCTCCCCTGCCCGTGTGCGAGCGGCGGACGGCGGGAAGGGCCCTTGCGGTTGTGTCACAGGGGACTGGGGTTGGGTATTAGGAGAAGGTTCTTCCTCGCGAGGGTGTCGGACACTGAACAGGCTCCCAGGGAATGGTCCCGGCCCCGAGGCTGCCGGGGCTCCGGGAGCGTTTGGACGCCGCTCTCGGGGGGGATTTTTGGGTCTCCCGTGGGCGTCCCCAGCCCCCGAGGGCAGGAGCTGCCTCAGGCCTGGGTCGCGCCCCTCACGCGGGGCTTTCCCCGCAGAGAGCAGCGGGGAGGAGGGCAGCACCGTGGTGCGGAAGGAGCGGCGGCGGGACACCCCCAACCCCATGATCCAGAAGGTAAGGGAGCCCCGTCCAGGTGTGCCTGCGGCGGCCTGCCGGGCTCAGCCAGGGCAGGGCCGGAGCCTTTCCTCGCCCATCCCTGCTGCGTTCTCGCCCCAGACCCGGCGCTGCGCGAGGGAGAGGCCGGAGTACGCGCCGAGCAGTAGCGAGGACGAGGATCCTGCCAAGGAGATCGGAGTCACCTACAAATCGACCAGGTCGGCGGTAAGGACGGGCAGCAGGGGAGCCCGGGGTGTCAGCTCGGCTGGGGCTGAGGATCCCTCTCATCACAGACAGGATTTGCCACTCTAAACATGGGATTGGACATTCTTATTTATTAATGCACTTCCCTGTCCCCTCTGAATAGCCAAGCACCTTGTGCTGGGTTTGCTCTGATAGTCCCTCCCTCCACGGGAGGCCACCAAAGGTTGGCCTTTCCCTCTTAGAGGTGGGAGTTAAAACTCCAGGATGCCACTGGACTTGCCTAACACTGCACAGATTTTTCAGGAGAGGGAGCAGTTGGATCAGGTTTGCCCAACTGTTGGGTTTGTGTTCTCAGTGTTAGACCATCTTTGGCTGCTCCCAAGGGCAGCAGCGTTTTGTTTGCCCAACCTTTTGGAGAGAACGGGAAGGGACGGGAGGAGGTGACAGCTTTGGGACTCCACAAGCTTTTGGCACCTAAGCTGGATTTGTGTTTAATTGAGGTTGGCTGTAAATTTTGGGCACCCCCAGCTGGGTCAGAAGTTCAGTAACATCCTGTGTGAGGGCAGGAGGGTCCTGTGATTTGAGTGTTGGACATGGGTGAACTGAGTGGAGCTTCCAGTTGAGCTGGGGCTGCATGTGAAGGAGTAAAATAATTGTTCCCTGACTCTGCAGGCTAAAATTTGGGAGCAGTGGGGAATTAGCACTCTGGCCTCTGCACACACTAGGCTGGAGCCCATGGTGAATTCTCCCTAGCAAATGCCAAGGGATAAAGCAGGTGTGTCCAGTTCTTGCTCAGGTAGCCAAGGAGCTCTCTGTCTTGTCCAGGTGTTCCCTCCACTCTTGCCACAAGTTTTCCTTGCTTTTCAGAAACCTGTTGGCCCAGAAGACATGGGAGCCACAGCTGTGTATGAACTGGACACGGAGAAGGAGAAGGATGCCCAGGCCATCTTCGAGCGCAGCCAGAAAATCCAGGAGGTGAGCCAGCCTTGCTCCTGAGGAGCTCGTGCTCTGCAGCAGGAGAGCCTGTGCTTTACTCATCCCCTTCTGCACACCAAGAAGAGTTAGAGTCTCTTCTTCTCTGGAAGTTTGAGAAGCCAGGAGTGTAACCCTTGCAAATAGGGGAATTTTGTGGCTTTATTGGCATCTTGGTGTTAAGGAACGCAGGGTGGGAAGGAACCTGGTGTCAGAGTGCTGACAATTAATCCATGTCATGAAGTTCTCCTGATCCTTAATCATCTCTTCTTGCTCTCCTAGGAGCTGAGAGGAAAGGAAGATGATAAAATTTACCGTGGCATTAACAACTACCAGAAGTACGTGAAGCCCAAGGACACATCGATGGGAAACGCCTCTTCAGGGATGGTCAGGTGGGTTGGGATGAGCCTCGGGGGTCTGGGACCACGGAGGAGCTCAGGCACCGTCCCAAAGGCACGTGTTTGGGGCTGGAACTCTGCTGTCACTGCCAGTTTCTGCCTGTCTAAGCTGTCTGGTTCTGGCAGGGCCCTGCTCCAGGGCTGCTGTGCAGCCAGGCTGAGCCCTCTGCCCCCCTTCCAGGAAAGGCCCCATCCGTGCCCCGGAGCACCTGCGGGCCACGGTGCGCTGGGACTACCAGCCCGACATCTGCAAGGACTACAAAGAGACCGGGTTCTGTGGCTTCGGGGGTGAGTGCCTCGTGTCTGCACACCAGCTCTGCAAAGGGCTCCAGTCCAGCTGTGACCCCGTGTCTGTGGTGCTGAGGCTGTCACAGACCCTTTTGTGCAGAGCTGTTCATGTCACGTTCCTGTCGTTCCTGCCGGCCCTTCAGAAGCCCAGGCCTCTAATTCGTGGTGATAGGAGTCCTGGGAGGGACCCCGGCATGTTCCAGTGACCCACATTCTTACAGGTGTTGTGTCCACTGAGACCATGTGAGGAATGGGTTTTCCTGTTCCTTATCCCACTTCCCATGTGCATAACTGCTGGAACTGTCCCTGTGGCACAGAGAGGATGATCCTCACAGCCTGTCAGCGCTGAGGGTCCTGGACCTGCTCCAGGAGCTTGGTGCTGCCCTGGAGAAGGAGCAATCAGATTTCTCCACCTGGGCAAAGCTCAGGCTGCCCCGGAATGAGGTGTCCTGGTAACACTCTGCCCTTGCAGCCTGGCTCTTATTTGCTCTTTGTTTGTGCTGCTCAGACAGCTGCAAGTTCCTGCACGACCGCTCGGACTACAAACACGGCTGGCAGATCGAACGGGAGCTGGACGAAGGCCGCTACGGCGTCAACGGTACGGCCCCGCTCTGCTCCCACAGGGCTCTGTTCCACAGCTGGCAGCTCCTGCTGCAGGATGAGCTGAGGGCCAGTACCCGCTGACAGTGCTGAGCACAGCTGCTGCCTTCACACAACCCATGACTTCCCCAGAGAGGATGGTTTCCCCTGGCTCTCTGGGATGGAGAGCACTGCTGTTGTGTGGGTCCCAGCAGCGAGCAGGGTGGAGCTGGGGAGATGGGACTGTCTGTCCCAGGATGCCCAGGAGCTGGGATGTCATTTGTCACTCAGTGTCCATAGCTGAGGCCCAAGGCTCATGAGCACTGTGGTGCAAATGGGAGGAAAGGGTGTTCTCTGTTCACTTGGAGCCAGAGCTTGGTGGCAGCTGGTTTGGAAGAAAGTCTAAAACAGGAGGGGGCTGGAGAATGTTTCTCTTTATAGCAGTGAGTGGGTGAAGTAGAAAAGAATTTTCTCCTGAGATGAGCAACAGGCCTGCTGGCTCATTAGCCCTAATTATAGCACAGTCCCACACGTGTTACTGACATCAGCAACACCCAGATGCCAGAGCTGCATTGTTTCCAGCAGAGATTGAATCCCACCTGCTCTGCTCTCCCCTTATTTATCCCCACAAATGGGTGGGGCTGGCCTCTCCTCTCACTCCACTCTGGTTCACTTTCTCTCCTGCAGATGATGAAAACTACGAGGTGAGCAGTGATGAGGAGGACATGCCTTTCAAATGCTTCATCTGCAGAGGTTCCTTTAAGAACCCCGTGGTCACCAAGTAAGTGGTGGTTTGGCTGAGGAGCCACGTGTCTGCTGTGATCCAGCTCACGAGTCATTCATTCACTGCTGAGGCAAAGGCAAACCAAGCCCACGGGCTGGGGGTGGAACCTACTTGTCTGCCGTGGCTTTCTGGTGGGTGAGGGAATCCTGTGAGAGCCAGGGAGTCTCATAGCTGCATCTGGAGCATCCCCTTGGAAGGGACCTCAAACCCTTATTCAAGCACTTTTTAGATTTCCTCAGATGCTGCCTCATTACCTCTTCTTTCCCCCTTATCTGAGATTTTTCTTTCATTCCTCCCCAACTCCGAATGGCAGCTGCAGTGCCTGAGCAGAGAAATGTGAGCATGGGGAAGCCAAGAGCTTGGCAAGGCTGAGGAGGAGGCTGAGGACAGCCCTTTCTCACTCTGAACGCTGTCCTGCTGGTCCCTGTGTCTGGAAGAACTCACTGGTGGCTCTGTGCTGTCACTGCACATCAGTGAAGCAATGCTGAAACACCTTCAACAGGGACAGGGATGCAGAGGAAGCTCTGCCTGCAACTCACTTTTGCCTCCCTTGGGGACCATGGACAGGGTGGTCAGGCAGTGGAAGGGGCTGCCCAGGGAGCTGGTGGAGTCCCCATCCCTGGAGGTGTCCAAGGAACAACGGGACGTGGCACTCAGTGCTCTGGTTTGGGTGACAAGGTGGTGTTCGGTCAGAGGCTGGACTCGATCTTGGCGGTCTTTTCCAACCTTGATGTTCCTGTGAGCAGCAGGCAGTAGTTTGTGACTCCAGGACACAGTGACTGTGTCTGGTGCCTGGCAGTGACCTCTGAGTCTCCGTCCAGGTGTCGGCACTACTTCTGTGAGAGCTGTGCCCTCCAGCACTACCGCAAATCCCAGCGCTGCTGCGTCTGCGACGAGCAAACCAACGGGGTCTTCAACCCTGCCAAAGGTACCGGGCACCTGGGGGAGCACCTGCAGCAGCGCAGGCACCAGCTCCTGCTCCTCCCTGAGCTGCAGGTCACAGCTCTTGGCTGCCAGCAGAGCTCAGTTAGTGTCAGGAAATAGTAAATCATGGATGCAAAATGAGCGTCTGTGCCCAGGTGGGGAATCTGGGGAGTGACTGGAGAGGGAAGGGGGTGTGCCATGGGAGCAGAGCAGCAGCTCGTGTGGTCACTGAGGGAATGACTGTAACAGCTCCTGCCTGGACTCAGCAAATGGGTAGCTCCAAGCTGAGCTCTGCAGGCAAGGGATTTTTGGTAGCTGCCCTGGTCCTGGGGGTTCACAGGAGCTGGGGCCCTGGCTCTGGGGTGGGGCAGCCCCTGCACCTGGAGCCTCATCCTGCCTGGTCCTGTTTTTCAGAGCTCATGGCAAAATTGGAAAAACACAAAGGAGAGGAAGAAGAGGAGCAGCAGTCAGACCATGGAGAGGAGCCACAGTAGCAAAACATGTTTTGTACATAAATGAATAAAGCTTTTGTAGGAAAAAAAAAAAGCTCACAGCTGTAGCCAGGGATTGTGTATCCAACCAGCAGCTACTGAACAGTGTCCACCTGTGCTGGACTCCATCTCTGCTGCCCTGTGGGGGCACGAGGCAGGACAGGTAAGACTCAAGGCTGAGCAGAGCCATCTGCTCCCCCCAGAACCCCCAGGTGCACCTGGGGAAGGAGGGTGAATGTTCAGTTACTTCATAACTGCTGCTTGTGACCACAGTGCTGCTGTTTCACTCCTAACTCTGCACGGATCCTGCATGGAACAAAGTTAATTTAAGCCCCTAATCTCTGAGTGTGGAGCAAGCTGCAGGCAGGGGCAGGGATGAGATATATGAGCTTGCATTAAGTTCATCCTTCACCCTAAAAATGCTAATTCATGGGAAAGCAGGGCAGAGCACTGCACTTACTGGGCATTTATTCTCTCCTGTCTTGGTTCCTGGAACTCAAGATAAGGATAGAACTTCAGTGGGGAACACATCTCTTGAATCAGCCCTGTCTGTAAAACTTCATAACAAGCCAGGAAATTAATATCTTCTTCCAAACAGTAAGATTAAATCGGGACCCAAACCTGATCATAGGGAGGAAGCAGAACTGGGCCTGCCCTTAACAAACACCCTGCAACTGGGAGAATTTACTGAAACGTTCAGAAAAGAGTAAGTCCAGGTGTTTGCAGCTTGTTGCTTTAGTTGATGTTTCTGAAGCATGAAGGAGCTGCCATAAACTGCTGAGCTGTATGAAAACAAGGAGGTAAAAGCAAGCATGCACAGCCAGCCTGTGTCACCCTCTGTGATTCACTCCATCATCCTGCACAAACAGCAGACTTAAAAAACAACTTCAGAAATATTTTATTTGTTTTGAACAAAACTAGAGTAACAAACTTTATCTGGGTTCAAGTACAGTTTATAAACACAAGGACCTGTTGCCAGCACCACTACTCCATCAACTGCACCTACACAAGGATTCTCAGTGCTTCAGTAAAGAGCAGACAACCTCTAGCACCATGGTCCTTGGAAAAGTCAAACTAAAAGCCTTAAATACACCTCCAAAAAAAACAAACACCACGGAATGGGGGAGAGCTGCCACAGCAGCAGGGCAGTCACACAGCCATGAATCACAGGGAGCCACGTGAGCAGCTTTTACCTGTCAGTGAGGGAAGGCAGAGCAGCAATGGTAATGGAAAGGTTAAAGTTCAATTCTGTACAGGAGTCGTGAGCAAGAAGATCAGCATAAAAATCAATTTACTTTTCTTCTGTGCCAGGGTAAGTCACTGAGAACAGGCAGGTAAAGTGTTCTGTGCTGTGAAACCAGCCCAGCTAACATAAACTTCAACTGGAAGGGGATAAAAAAGCTGGTACATTGTACAGGCATCCACACTGCTCTGGTGACCCAGGAAGCTGGAAGGGGAGGCTGGAAGGCCCTGTGTGACCTGGAGTTCAGAGTGCTTGGCATCGAGTGAGAAGTCTTCAAAAGCCCTCCCCAGACTGGAAGAACCCAGTGCTGCAGAGGAATGCCCAATGCAGCAGGAGTGCCTGGAATGGCATCAGCTTGTCTTTGATCTGCCATTTTCCATCACAAACCAGTAACTAAGAATATAATCCCTTTTTCCCCCCATTAAAACTTGCCCTGTGACAACACTGTTACAGGAACCTGACTAGTTCTAAGAGACTGCCCAAAACTAAAAGCTGCCCACCTCCCCTCAACTCTAAGGCACCCTTAAAAGAGAAAGAACCAAAGAGGGCAGGGACATGCAGCCTCAACTGTGAGGAAGCCAGTGATTTTCAGAAACACATAAATAGAGACCTTAACTACACGGACTCACTCAACCCCCTCGAGTACCAGTGCTCAGCTGCAAGAATGGGGCTCCGAGCACTGCACCTTCTGGAATACTTCACAGCTCCTTGGGTTGATCCTTTTCCAGCTCACGTCTGTCAGTTTGTATCCAGGCTACTTCTTAAGTAAACAGGCAGTTGAAGTTCCTTCCCAAGGACCTGTAAACTCTTCTGTGTGTAACATTCATCAGCTTTTATGAACAGGACCAATAAATTACAATGTCCAGAAAGCTCCTCCAGAACTCAAGTGTAGTCCCTATTTTTCTAGAATTCCCAGTCATCCACATCCAGCTGCTCCAGATTTGATACCAACCCAAAAATGCCACTGGGATCCTGGGGCAGTGTCCCTTCCAAATTGGTGATGGGGGTGACGGGGCGCAGAAGTTCAGGGAGTGCTTCAGAAGCGCGGCGCTTGATCTGCACAGGAAGGGCAGAATGAGCACTGGGGGCCGCTCAGGTGCTGCTGCACACCCAGAATGAGCACTGGGGGCTGCTCAGGTGCTGCTGCACACCCAGCACTGCAGCCAGAAACAACAGGCAGGAAATGCACAGGGCACCCTTTGGTCTCACTAAGGAGCAGATTGGAACTGCCTCACCCCAGAACTCAACTGGGCAGCTGCTGAGCTGTTGTGGCTCCCAGGACAGGCAGATTTAAAACCTCTCTTAGATAAGAGATGCTTCAAGAACAGCCCAAGCACCTCCCCAGAGGATGTGATAATCACCACAGCACACTAAAGTCAGTCAAAAAAATGACTTAATCCTTCCGATCACAGAAAATTGAGCCACTCATCCCCACCCTCACAGCAAGACAACTACAGCAAAGCCACTGTGCTTTACCTGTAGGTAAACTAGTTCCTTACCTGCTTAAAAAAGGGGTGACTGAGCAGAGTGCCTGCGCTTGGCCTGTGGGAGGGAGGTAGAATGAGGAAAGCACACAAGAAAATGAGTCAGTGCTTGAAGTCAGGTAGTGGGAATGAGACCAAGGTCCTCCTGCCTCTCCCATTTCTCAGCTATTGGGTATCTCCCTTCTTTCAGCAGTAGCACCGTTATTAAGCATTTACATTCACATAATATTTTATGCAAGGAGTTCAACCTCCTTCTTCTAACCTTTGTGTTACATACTTGCACCCCCTACCTCTGGCCAAGGACAGTACCTAAGCAGGGGGGCACCCCTGAAAAGTCTGTCATGGCTACAGATTGCCCTCACTACAAAGAAAAATGCAGCTTAGATCACTTTCCATCATTGCTCTCTGCTGGCTGAAGAGCAGCCATTTGCAGTGATGGGAACTGGGTAAACGCGGTCTCAGAGGGGCCAAAATCTCAAGTTGTTTATTTTCTCTGTGAGCACCACTCACCCCCAAAGGAAGGCTGCAAAGGAATTCCTCAGGCTGTCCTATAGGAACTGCTCAAGTGTTAACACTGCTCGTTCTACACCCTTGGACTGCTCTCCCCAACAGATGGGGCACATCCTCATTCCACTACGCTTTTGGAAGGGAAACTGTAAACAATCTCTGCTGACTCCCATTGTTTAACCTGCCCTGGAATAGTGCAGGTGGGGAGAGCAGCTTTCACCTGGCCTTACCTGAAGTCGGGGTTCCTCTGGAGGCACTGCTCCACAAAGTTATGGAAGTAGGTGGAGAAGGTGCGGAGATAGGGGTGCAGGGCTGGCTCCCCGTTGGCCGCGCGCACGGTGCTCACGGCCGTGCTCTCCCCCATCCCGTAGTTTGCGCTGGAACGGGACGTCTTCATAGTCAGCTCATCAGCAGGAATCGTGGTGGTGTCTAGCAGGCAGGGAACGGTTCCATTCAGCTTTTCCAAGAGCATCTGGAAGAGCAGGGGCACGAGCAACATCACACACAGTTAAGGTTTCCCGTTCACATCCCAGTGCAGCGCAGCAGTTGCAGGTGCCAGGACGACGGACGAGACAGGAGCTTGCAAACCTCACCTGAGTTGAAGGCATGTCTTTAAATGGGACGTGTCCATTTGCCAGCTCACAGGCCGTTATCCCCACGCTGTAAATGTCAGATTTTGCATCGTAACCCTGCAGATTCTACATGAAAAGGAAAAGGAAAATTAGCTTCAGGGACTTGGATGTGATTGACTAGGCAATACCCATGATTCGACTGCAAGTCAGCAAACCCAGATGACTAGAACAGTAACAGTACAACCCGCAGATAGACTGGTTTATTGTGGTGAGGGATTTTTGCTTTGTTAAAACACAGTTAAGGGCAACATTTATGTAACTGAAATCAGCCAGCCTGTAGGATGGCATCCACCCTGGGTAACTCACATCTGATGTAACACTTTGTTAATGAGACAACCTGTAGAGGTGCCTACAATTAAATTATTGAGTCAACTAGATCAAATTCTACCCACTTGCCCTGCATCCACCCCAAATCTCTTTCCTTTAGCCTCTCCCCTTCTTTTTCCTTGCATTCATGTACCCTTCCCCTTGCTAGGGGCCACTGGTTTTAAAACAGAAAGAAAAGAAAAAAGTAATAGAGCTCACCACAAGAAAGCAACTCTGCAGGTTCTCTCATGTCTCCCACCCTACACCCCCTGAACTTGCCCTAAGAGCTCAGAAAATTATACAGATACAACACATCACTAAACACAAGCAGTTTCTTTTAAACACACCTGCTGCAAAACCTCAGGACTGAGCCAAGGCAGCACTTTGATGCTGTATTTGGGGAAGTCATGAACAACTTTGAGTCGCTGCCCGTGGTTGATCATACTCAGGTTACTGCGCAGGCCAGAGAGGTACACCTTCCCATCTACAGAGATCAGGATGTGGCTGGCTTTAACACTCCTGAGGAAAAAAGGGACAGTCAGGTTCCCTGGCCTTTACTGAACAGCTCAATGCATAGGACAATACCTGATCAGCTTCCTACCAGGAGGCTGAGACTCCTAACAACCATCTTTGATGCCGGGCAAAATCAATTAATAGGATTCTATTCATCACCTTTGCAAGTTCCCAAAGAATGTTTCTGTGGCGAGGAGAAATGCAGGACTAAATGTTATGGATTGTGACTTTAGATACACAGTGGTCCTTGGGGTAAGTTTGCTCCACAATGACACTTTGATGCAGCTCAGTAAGATCAGTGATATCACTTCCCATGAGTATCAAACTGATTTGCTCTAACAGCAAAGTAATACAAAACTTAATGTGTTCTGTGCCTCCTGATTCATCCTCTGCTCTACTCCGAGTATTATTTCCAAGAACTTCCACCAGAAGGAAGATGATCAATGTATTTTCAATACCTATGTACGTAGCCCATATGGTGGATGTAGTCAAGTGCTTTCAAGACTCCTTGGAGAATGTAAGCAATGGCCAGTTCAGTCATCCCATCCGTAAAATGGGTACAGATTAAATCTTTTGCAGAACCTAGAAAGAAACAAAACACCACCTGTCAGAACAAAAGCCCCAAGGACACTTCAGCTCTTCAATTTCATTTCACAGAATATGATGGTAGGATAAAGGTACCCCCTCTCCACTCACCATAGGCCATGAAAGAGGTCACTACCCACAGCTCATTGTCAGCTATGAAAGTTGCTTTGTATGGCACGATGTTAGGGTGGTTGAAGAGCTTGGAAACATGAAGTTCCCCCTAAAATAGAAGATATTTTGATTAAATTTAGCAAATACAGAAACATGACTGCAATATTGATAAGCACTGCTCTTGCTGTCTGTCCTCTTCTAAGCTTGCATGAGGATTGGTGTTACCTGCAAGAACGTGACCATTTCATTTGTGCAGGCCTCCAGGTTCACTCTTCTGACTGTGACATACTCTCCTGTGGGTTTGTACCTGGCCAGGTTCACAACCATCAAGTCTTCAAAGCCTTTGCCTGAAAGAGAAAGCATTGAAGCTTCAGTAACACTTTTGGAAACACTGTGGAGAACTCCTCTGGTCCCTGACCCCTCAATAATCTTTACCCTCACTCACTGAAACTACTTTTGGCCTTGTAAAAAAGAGTAATTGTTCCATCAGATACCACCTTCCTTGGCATGTATCCCACTGAGAGGAATCCTCCTAGCCAGTAGAATTATCCTGTCCTTCAAATTCAGGACTGAGGCAGAAATAGCGATTAGGAGCACCAAGAACAGGTTTCAGGCTGCTTCTGCTGACTGTAGTGCACACCCACTGCATCACTGACCCACCACATGCCCCTCCCAGGTGAAAACCTTTAGGACTGGCATCTCATTTTTTATTCAAATGATTTTAAAATCAAAGATGACAGTCATCCAGTATCAAAAATAAGCAATCAACCAAGAAAAGGCCAACAAATGTGCAGAAATTGTTTTCTTTACAAAGCAGACTCTGATCCCCATCCCTGCAGAATTACCTATGATAGTGAGCAACTCATAGCAGCTGCTGTCTGGCAGGAAGTTGCTCATGGTGTCCCTTTTAGGGGAAGAAGCTATCGACTCGGAGCTCGCCTCATTTGTCTGAGGAAAAAAAATGAAGTCAGGTCAAAGGAAATAAAGATCACCTGCTGGAAAAATCATCTGCGCCTCATATTATCATACACTCCAAAATAATAGGAATACAGAAAAGGATTTAATTGCTGTCAAAATAATTTTAAATAGTCATTTATCAATTGAAATTCAGGAGATGCCTCATTTCAGAAGATCCAGACATCTGTGTTACGAAACACGTAACAAGTAGGTTGTTCATCGCTGTAAGCTAGAATTTATTCAGGAATATTTGGATAAAGCCAATTATTATTCCCCAGGACAGCCTGAACTCTGCTTTACAGTAACTGCCTTTCTCTTACAATTAAAACTTCTGTGCCACCACCCTGTTGCCTGAGCAAGAGCCAAAGGAAGCTGTTCATAGCCCTTCTCTGCACCATAACAGTTGGCGTTCCTGGCGGATGCTGGGGCTCCTGGTTTTCAGCTGCTCACCTGGGATAAGCCCAGCACAGCTGAAGCTGCTTCGCTGAATGATACAAGTGATGAAGAAAATCAGACACATATGAAAAGAGAAGCTCCAAATGAAAGCAAAAACCGCAAAGCAGAAGTGCTCATAAAAAACAAAACAGGGGAAAAAAGCACCCCCACAGCACACAGGGAAGCAGCACTCCCAAGCCTGACAGCGTTCCCTCACTCCATCTGACATAAAGCTTTCTGCCTTATTTACATACACTGAAATCTTCCCCAGCAGCATTTTGCAGATGATAAACTTCAATGTTCTTGCAAGTTCTTTTATACCTTCCAACTCCTTCAAATGTCCGAAGTCACAAGGAGAGCATCCTAACGGGGATTAAAATTTATTTGGTGTCTAAAACCGTCTTTAGTTATCTCAAATTTCCAGCACATTAACTCCTCCTGGCATTTGGAATGCCAGTTCAGTTTTTCCACCTCATTCCTCATCAACTGCAAATGCCCTTTATGAGACCTTTTCTCATGGTACATGAAGCAGAAAAGGTTTGTGCCTTTTCCTACCGTGACAGCAGACTCCGTTTTTTATTTCCATCACTGAAAGATGGGAACAACACAGTGACAGCTGAAAAACAAGGAGCTTGCTGTTCTACCCTCAGCCCAGGGTAAATGCAGTGCAGAGAGCACACACAGGAGTTTGCTGTAAATTACCTCTGGGTGCCTAAGTGTACTTTGGGAGTAAATTAGAACCACACTTCTCAAGTTCCACCTTTTCAACTGGCTTTGAACAGCACACTGCCCACCTTTAAAAGAGGCATATTTTCCACTAAGGGAAAAGGCAAAAATTAAGATTTGTGGTGCTTTGGTATAATTTCAGCTCAAACAACTCAGTCCCATTTTAGCATAGCTAAAACCCCTGGGAGCAGCACTCCCAAATCCTTTCTTTTAGTGAACACTGCAGTGCTGTTCCTTGGCTCAGGATAGGCAGCAACTTTCCACTCAGGATTTCAAACTTCTGCCAAAGAGGCCTGTCAATTCTGATCTCAGCTGTATCATTCATTACTTCTTCCAGCAATTTCACACAGTCCTGTCAACAGCAAGGCTGCCAGGAGAGACACAGGCAGATCGAAACCTCTGAAGCAGAAAGGCACCACCAAGGAGATGGAAGCAGGAGGCTGGGAAGCAGTCATGGAGCGGTGACAGCTGGTGAGACACTGAGCAACACGTAAGTGGTTTGCTTTATTAAAGTCCACTCCAGACAGAGCATAAGCCAACAAAACAGATGCAAAGAATTAAATAAATTTAATCTTATTAATGGTGTAGGCTGTGCAGTAATGGAAAAATACTGTGAATTCCCTATTGAAAAGTCTTCCAGTATGAGGTCTTCACTCACCTCTCCTCACGTTAGCAGTGACCAATAACAGAGTTAATGCAAAAGGAGCGCGACCAGAAATTTATCAACATCATACAACAGTTTAAAAAAAGAAAGTTAAACTGAAATGTCATTTATGAGATACTGCAAGAAAGCTCCTCAGTGGTTTCACACGGGACAATTTTTGGTGCATGGTCAAAAGCAGCTGCAAAATGAAGTCCCATGTGAGCAGTTTTATGGCATGACATTCATTTAGAGCTGGCTTTTGGCTCAGGAGCCCAGTTTAATTGGAGATAGATTTAAAGGAAATTAATCTTTGAAAGGCAACTACTGGTATAAATGCCATAACTTAACCAGTTATGTGACGCTTGCAAGGATCTGCATTTGCCAAACGACATTCATCCGAGTTAGGAAGAGGGAATATCGGTTTTGTTCTGCTCTCTTCCCCTCCACCTCCTCATTCCCTCCCTCACTTCAGCATAAGCAACAAAAATTTTCCTCCCACCCCCCTCCCCAAATTATGTACCTTTCTCTACAGCCCTGGTGGAAAAAAATAGGCTTTTATTTAGACGCAAAAAGATCAAAATGAGAATCAGCAAAAGTGTCAAAACCCCAAGCAAACGCTCGGAAAAAAACAAAACAGATGCTAATCTCAATTTGCTTCCAGCCAAGCATGTCTAACACTCAGCAATTTTAAAAAAGGTGTGAATTTACTTGATTTTATACAAAACATTCCATATACATCTCCTGTTTTGAGCTTTGTTTGTGTCAGTAAATTACAGACACTGGCACAAAAATCAATTACAAGCAGCTTGAACTGAC
This sequence comes from Aleadryas rufinucha, assembly GCA_013397815.1. NCBI lineage: Eukaryota > Metazoa > Chordata > Aves > Passeriformes > Aleadryas > Aleadryas rufinucha. Next base: position 14,198 of record VZTH01016858.1, read on the forward strand.
ACAGTTATGATCAAATCACACTTAATTCATGTGTGTAATTAGCTTACACTAAAGCAACACCTGCACACCTGTGGTGTGGGGAGGTGGGGAATCATTTAGATTAAGATACTCTATTGTAAATTGTGGTATTTTATGTGCTCATTATGAACCAGACAGTGAGCAATCAGGGCCTGCAGAACAAACACTTTTCAGAAGTTCCATAAAACTAAACTCTTCCTTCATTCTCTGAAGGATCAGAACTAAATCACCTCAAAAAGAGACCCTTGAGGAGCTGGGGGGAGGGGAACGACAAACAAATATAAATCCAAGAGACTAAGTTTAAATTTTTGAGTTATCACATATAGTTTGAAAACCACACACCAAAATCTCCACTCCAGGGTGAAACCTGTTTCCACACTTGTAGAGCTAAATACAGAGATGAGAGATATAACTAAGATAAAAAGAAAAATCAAACTTCCACAAGGAATAATCTCCATGCAATGAACCACAGCACCACAGCCTGCACAAGTCACTTACTTTTCTCCGAGAGTCACCCAGAGGCTGCTCTGGAGTAAAGAAATTAATTGTTCACCATGTTGTGTTCAACAGATACCCATTAAAATATAATTGGAAAACTAAGTAAATAACCCTAGAAGACACTTTTTGATACCAAATAGACATAATTTTTTGTTCTATACATTTAATTTACACACAGAATGGCAGCACTAATCATATTGCAGTACATGTATGGGATCAAAGAGATTCAGACAGTGCTACTGTTTGTATATTTGACAGAAATGTAAGGTGACAATTTTTTTTACTGTAACTCTAAATATAAACCTTCTGTCATGTCCCTGCTTATTGCAGGGGGGGTGGACTTGATCTTTAAAGGTCCCTTCCAACCTGAACAATTTTGTGTTTATAGACACATTCAAAGATGACTCTTAAATACAGAAGAAACTATCTAATATTATTCAAAGTAATAAAAATTCTTTTACTCCACATGGAAGCTCAAGACCTAGACATATTTCCTATGCTCTGTTTGTTTTCCATGTCATTGATCAGGAATTCTGCATCCTAGTGGGCAACTTTGCGTTATGCAGACGCAGAGCTCCTGCTCCTGGGGAGCCATCAGCAGTTTCAAAATCCACTTCCACTCAGAAAATTATAATTAACCTTCCCAAACCTCAAATCAATCTTTTGCATAGGAAAAAAAAAAAGAAGTGGTTATGCTAAGCAGTACAGAACTAATTTACTACTGTTATCAATATGGAAATGACTTCCAAGTAAGTTGCTAGATCTTGGACACTTCCACGTTAAATTTCTGGGCTTAGCCAGACTGAACACCCAGATTTACAATGAGATTTAACCACCTCTTTTAGTGTTAAGATATGTCTTTACTACCAAATTGCCAAGCTTTACAGCTAAAATAAAACATTTCTAGCAATGTCCTTCAAGGGGAAAACTTACCTCCGAACAGCTCGAACTCTCTTAACCCCTCAACAATGAACTTCTCAGACACCCACCGCTGAAAGAAATAAAAATTCTCCACATAATCAGTTACTCCATCTAGAGAAGAGTTTCTTTTCCCCTTCCCCACAAGAAAAAAAAACCCCAAAACTTCAATGATTCTACTGTGGTCTGAACCTGATTTGCTGCATCACCAGTGACATCCTTACTCTGGACAAGGATATTCCCTTTTTGCACCCAGCAACCACACAGCTGCTGCTGCTGCTGCTGCTATTCCCAATCAACATGCACTTGCAATAAAGTTAATATCATTCTAAATCATTCTAACAAGTTTTTATACATGCACATACAGCAAAAATAATCAGCATGCCACAACCCCTTCATACAGCCAAATAGAAGTTGGGGGTTTAGGTGCAATAGGTTTTTTTAAAAAGCTTTCACTATTTACAAAGAGGTGGTATCTTTGAGAATTCAAGTATTTTGGTTCTCTATCTATTGATTGAATGCAAAATTAGAACATAAATACTCTAAAGCTGTCGTTCTCTTCCAGAATTCATGTTTGAAATTCACAGCAAGCATTAGGTTGTGCAGAGGAGTATTTCTAACACTGCAGTTTAAATACACATATATATAAACACATAGTATACAACAGAATAGGCGATTTTAAGCTTGCAGAGTGCTGATCACAAAGTTAAATAATCACAAACACTCTCATGGTAGAATTTGCTGCTTAGCAAAATAATTTAATAAACATCTGACGTTGTTCAGTGCACGGGAAGCCGGTCCTAGAAAGCACCAATGAGTCTTTAGGTAATGATGACTCAAAACTTGTATGCAAGAACACCATTTGAAAGCATTAGAGTGGTTCTGTTGTAGGAAACTTCCTCATTTAAAAAAGCAGAATCAAACAAAGCTGTTGTGTTTAGCTTTGCAAGCAAAGTGAAGGGAAAAAACCCCATAAACTGTGACACAGGTGAGAAGGCTACCTCTTAAAAAAAGGCTGAAAATAACCAGCATTATGGCACTTCTTCACTGCAAAGCCCATTACAGCCCCTCTGCACCGCACCCCAAGGAGATGCACGTGTCTGTGCGAGCAATAGAGGCTTTAGTGCAGGGTTTCTGACCAACGCTGTTTGCACACCGACCTGTGTCCTGTACTCAACCCTACAACCGGTTTTCCTGTGCCCTTACAGTGCTCTCCAGGCCCGGCCACCCTGCACAAGCGCAAGGCTCGTTCTACCGAGACGCGAGGGAAGCTAGAAGGTCTTCAACACTCACCCTAATGCGCTCGGGTTTACTTACAAGGAAAGACATGGATCCGCCGCTGTGGGACACACGCAGCAGAAAGGGCGGGACACCTGCACGGGGCACAGCGGCGCGTCACCCCTCGGCGAGAACCGCCCGCCGCCCTCGTCCCCCGACACCCCCGGGGCCCTCACCCACCCGCGGCCCGGGACGGCCCCAGGGAAGCGGTGACCCCGGTGAGCACCACCCGGTGCCCCCACAAAGCACCGACACTCCCGAACTCCCGCCGGGCCCGGCAGTCCCAGGAGGGCCCCAGGGGAGCGGTAACTCGGGCGAGAACTGCCCGGAGCCCCCCAAAGCGGCGACACCCCCGGGGCCCCCTCCCGTGAAGGGCCCGCCCCGCCCCCCCGGGCCCCCCCCGGGCCCCNTCCCAGGGAACAGGGACAGGAGGAGAGGGAACGGCCTCAGGCTGGGCCAGGGGAGGCTCAGGTTGGACATCAGGAGCAGTTTCTTCACAGAAAGGGTTCTTAAACCTTGGCAGGGGCTGCCCAGGGAGCTGGTGGTGTCCCCATCCCTGGAGGTGCCCAAGGAACGACTGGACGTGGCACTCAGTGCTCTGGGCTGGGTGACAAGGAGGGGATCAGTTACAGGGTGGATCATCTGGGAGGCTTTCTCCAAACTAATCGATCCCGCGATTCTTTGGGTCCCTCAGCGAGTGGCCGAGGCTGTGCCCCCAGCAGGGACCCCGCTCTGCCCACCTGGGATGCAAAACGCCGGGGACAAACCCTCCATCTCTGCCCACCCAGCCTGCACAGGGCAGAAACCCCTTCCTGCAGCCTCCCCCAGCAGGAGCCGCTTCCACCACAGCGCAGCACAGGAAGCACCAGCTCCTCGTGGTGTTAAAAACCTACACCAAAACTCACCCAGGACAAAGGAGCCTTCGAGATTCCACTAAATGAAAGGAATGCTGAAACAAGCCAAGTAAAGCAGGAGTGTTTCAATCATATTTTACTCTTCATTAGATTGTTCATTTGAATGTTCGTATTACAAAATTAGCTGCCATGGCCCACAACTGGATGGGACTTCAGGAAAGCTGTCCACTTACTCAAAAGAGCACAAACTAGTATTTCCTTTCAAAGAACTCTGTGAAACAATAACATATTAATCTTTAAAGCTAAATAGTGCTAAAATTTCACATAATCTACATTAGTTTTGGTTTTAAATAATTTTACCAACCATTATAAAATTAATGTATTTGCATGTATCAGGTTACAGACATTTGCATTTCAATCAGGGTGAAGTATCCCATGCTGGAACAAGGAGTTTAAGCAATTGCTGTTTCAACAGCAGCTAATTCTTATTGCCTCAGAACCAAGTTTCCACAAAGTATTGAACAAGAAAATGCAGGACATTGTTTCCCCACAAAACTGTTAAAAGTCTGTTACAAGCAACAATAAAATGCCTTCTCGACAGGAAGCATTTATAAAATGCAGAGCTCTCCCAGTGAAGTGCTTGCACAGGGCATTCACTTCATTCTTCCCATTTAGATTCAAAACCCTGAAGTGATCACTGACCAGATGAAGAGGACAAATATCCTCTGGAACGTTTCACTGGCTTGGGGAGATTGGCAATTGCAGGTACTCCACAGATCTGGCTCCTGGCTGAAGTGAACTGGGCAGCAGCTGCTGAGATCAGGAGAGAAGGGGTTGAGGCAAACTTGAACAGTTAAAAATATTGAAGGAAAGCTGGTTGAATTGCTCACTCACCATGCACTCACTCCTGAAGGAACACTGTGCTGACATCACAGACTTCACACTGGGTTAAGTTTGCAGCATCCAAACACACAAGTAGGAAACTGTCCATGTATTCCATTCCCTTGGTTCTAACCATCTCTGTGTTTTACACATAAGCCAATCGTGCCCACAGGAGACCTAATACTGCTTCAGGCCTTTGTTTGTAAAAAAAAATGAAGATAAAAAATCTTCTACTTCTATTAGAACTTCTATTCTACTGGGCTTAAATCCCTGAAGAATCCATACTGTGTATGGAAGGCTCTAAGTGTTGTGCCTTGATGCAAATAAACGCACAGTAAATGTTTCTTGTGCAGTTTTCCTCCCCCTAAGTTTTTCCCCTTTCCCTCACAATGACTAAAACCAAAGTTTAAAACCAAAGCATGAATATGTTACCAGCACACATGGACAGGTTTACAATCTCCTGTTTTTAAAGAACAAATGACAAAAAGCATTCAAGAATATTGCAATTTTTTTTTAAACAGACAAGTAGCAAAACTTTGTACCACCTGAACAGAACTGCCGAGACAAAGCTCTCCACACATTTTGCTGTAATACTTAAATAAGTAACACCAATGCAAGAACTCTTCTCTTAATGGTTACTAGTGTTCAAGGAATCAGAGGATTATGGAGTTACGTAGCTCTTTGTACCCTGTGAATAACAATTCCACAGGTGGCACCGAGACGCTTCTCACGACGCAGTCACATGGCTTTCACTTTGATTTGCTTCATCTTCATCTGCTTCTTCTCAAGCTTCTTCTGCTCACGCCGCAGAGCAGCTTCCTGTAGGCAAGGACAGGGGTCTGAATAAGCACGGGGCATCTCTTCAAAGAGCAAGCAGATCATCTCAGAGCCAAACAACAAAGCCCTCCAGCACCGGCTTCGCATCTCACCGGGAGCCTTCACGTGCTTCAGAAAGCAGCAGCAAACACCCTGACAGTTGTCTGCCCTCCAGCAAATAGAAATCCAAGTTGCCACAGCTACAGTACCTACGGGCAGCCCTGGAGATGTCCCAGGAGGGATCTGGCAGCAGCCTGTACCAGTGTGAACACCCCCCTCACCTCCAGCCGACGCTGCTTCTCGGGATCCTCTTCGTTCATGATTCGCTCCTTCTCCGCCCGTTTCTTCTCCTCTCGGCGGGACTGGGCAGCCTCCTGTCTCTGCACGTGAGTCAGCTTGAGGAAGTTCTCTTCCACCCGAGCCCTGTTCTTGTCAGCTTTTTGTTTACCCTTTGCACAGAGAAAAGCAAATGCAGTTGGTACTGATTTCCCCATGAGCAGGATGCAGGATCTCTACCAGTCATACAAGAACCATAAGGATCCAACCTCACACAATGTTCAGAACAGAAAACCAGACACCACTTACTTCTCTGTTCAGCCGGAACTTCTTTGCTTTGTCAATGGAGTAGATAACCATGCTCATCAGAGGCAGCAAAGACTCCATGTCCTTTGGGGAAGTGTTGCCTGAACCAGGCACTGAAATAAAGAGCTCCTTGTTCATTCAGACAGATTGGCAGTACTTGTCTGCTTGCTGTGATGCTCTTCCCTTATGGCTCACACTATTCATGAAATAAAGATGCTCTTATCCTACTCTCTAGGAAGCTTCATTTGGAGCTATGGGCTTGAATTTTGCAGAGATTTGAAGATCTAATCTTTTCTAGAATAGATTCCCAACAAGCTACTTCTATTTCAAACCAGGGTAAACCAACTGAGCCTGCACAAGTTCAAACTGCAAGGCTTGTGGTTTTTAAAGCCACCCTGAGAGAGGAGTGTGAGCTGAGGTCAGTAACAGCAAGACTGAGTGTCCTGTTATCATGACAACATGCTGCTCAGTCCCCAGTGTATTGCTGCTTTCTGTCTATCAATCAATGATCCCATTACATGCACTGAAGTCATTCATCACACATTATCTTCCACAGGTGACAGGTCATGAGCATGGGACTTACACAAATAAAGCCCAACACTCCCCCAGACACACACAGACAACTCTTCTCTTACCATTAAATGTAAACAGAAGTGTCTTTTTAGTTTCGGGCAGTTTTGTAAGCTGGCCCTCCCTGGAGGAAAGAAACAAGTGTTTGGAAGGAGTGAAGAAAAATACAAAGTAACTAACATTGGTTGGAAAAACCTCATCAAAAACCAAAAGACACTTGGAAGGTACTTCAATAAAATAAACATTAAAAGCCTGGCTATAACCCAAAGTTAAGTTTCAAACTATTCAGATTCCTGAAGTGTTCTACCCAAAAGTCTGCAGAGAAAAAGCGTAATTGTGAAAACATACAGCACGAGCCCCTCTGACTGTCAAGAGGGCATCTGAGCACTAAGAAGGCCTGTATATTTTTAATTACATTCAGCTTCACACACCCCCTTGTTGTTTATACCACTGAAGATTTCTAAATATTTTAGGAGAACAAAGTATTTTCTCAAGAGTTTAAGTATTCACTGCCCAAAATCCCACGGTATTCTAACATGAAAATCTCAGGCCTACATTTCACATATCCTCCACAATTTTAGCACAAGGTACATACATAAGCTGTCTTATAATTAAATCAAAATATGTTCCTTTATGTTCATTTATTTATACGCCTGTGAGCATAATACACCCTTGCAAAAACCTACGTGGTAATTCAGATAAGACACATCACCCCCCTCTTGGCAGTGGTGAAGCAGCCCCTGGAAGCACCTCTGGACTAGGAGGCTCAGGGAAGAGCAGAGATGCTGCCTCTGTGTATTGCTGCAGCACAGCTGAGAACCAGCCTGAACAGAGCTCTGCCTTTATACGTACTCTTGCATAAGTTTTGGACCGGAGAACTGGTCCGAGAATTGGACAGACTCAATCTTGTCAGCGTAGTGTGTGAGGAAATGGATCATCTGAAAGAGAAATGGGGGTTAGTTTTACCCAGCACCAATCCAGCTGCAGCCTGCCCACTCCATATGGGTTTGCCAGGTTCCCTGCCCATGGCAGGGGGCTGGAACTGGATGATTTTTAAGGTCCCTCCCAGCCGAAACCATTCTATGGTTCTGTGGATCACTCAGGAAATTGCTGTGCTCCACTTGCCACAGTGACACTGATAAAGATGTGAACTTTTCCCTTTAACTTTTCCCTTTAACTTTTTTAGAACATACAAGCTGTAAGTGCCAGGATTACGAAGGAGTATTTACATTAAATCATTCAAGTTTACCTTAGCGTCCATCATTCCCTCTGTGACCTCTCCCATCTCTGACAAGATAGCCAGCGAGTCTGGAAGCCCATATTTTGCACCAGACTTAGGTTTATCACTGCAGAATTCACTCTGTTTCAAAGAGAACAATGAGAAAGAAAAATAAACACAAGCCTGTCAGTATCTTATCAGACTGAACTGTTCTGGAACAGAGGGACCCCTAAAAGTACCTGAAAAGAAACAATAAAAAATACACTCAGTCACTCAGCCTGCCTGGGGACATTTCAAACAAAGCACACAGCATCAACAGTTTTAAGCTAGTATTTTCCTTCAGAAATCAGCACTTTAAGGAAGAAGATAAAACAATTCTAATACATGCATGCTGGAGTGTTCAAAGTGATTAAGGCATTTTGCTTACATTGTTTGATAACAGAACAAAAACTGGCATCCTACCAACCACACTTCATGCTGTTACTTGAGAGAAAAGATTTGCAAAGCATTGCTTGTTATCATTGGATTCTTTGCAAGCTCTGCAATTCTTTTCAGGGCTTGAACATATGGAAAGTTTTCATTTCAGATCATGTAAAAACAGATGACTTAAACCTAAATTTTCCACATCACGTATCACTACCTCAGTTTACTTTTCAATCCTTGAAGAAGTCTTTTGTGCAAATTAAATGAGGTGAAGTGACACTCGTGTATGCTGACAAAATACTGCAGCCTCTCCTAAACCAACTGCACCCCAAAAGAAAGGTGTAAGCTGCTTTCCACTGCCTCTCTCCCTGCAGGTCTGACAAGGGGAGCACTTCCGATGTTTGATTCCATTAGACTTTTATCTGTAGATGAAAATGTCTTTTCCCCACAAATTCCAACAGGTCAGTCACAGGTTCTCAGCTGTTCCCAAGGAAACAATGAATATGCAGATTAGATTCTTACATGCTTTTATTTATCAGTGAGCATGTACATACCAGGTCCTGCATCTCTTTCTGAAGTCTCACCAGTGCTTTTCTGGTTCCAACAGCAAACACATACGTGTCCATATCTTCATCATTCATTGTCACCTTTATTTGCTGTGAAACAGAATGTTATTCGCACTGGTCAGATTTCAATGTTTGTCTGACACTTTGATTCCTAAGAACAAGGACTAAGCAAGGAGAGACACAGCTAAGAAAAAGGTGGTTGATTTAAAGCTTTTCAGCGTGTCTTAAAGTAAGGGAGCTTTTTAATTAGACTGAGCACACAATTCAGTATTGTGCTGTAATGACAGTGACTAGAACAGCAGAGCTGTAAAAATAATTTGCAATAATTATTTTTAATAGATGTAAGTAAATACAATTATAGATGCATGGAAAGAGTATTCACAGTGCACACAGTGTTCTTCCAAATGTAACCTCTCTTGGCACTTATGCTCTCTAAGAGCAAGTAGGAAGGCAAAAAGTAACATTAACATAATATCCAGACCAACATATGGGTTAAGCAGTCCTGTTCAGGCAGACTGAACAGACAGACAAACAATCACTAAGTATTTCAGATTGTAAAACCACTTTTTATCAAGATGAGGTCTTGAATCATGATAGACTGTTCACAAAACCACTCAAACGATAAAATCCACAGATAAAGCAACTTCCAGTCCTCAGCAGTTTGCATTTCACAGGCAGGAAAGAAATACAAGCAATTCTTTGAGGTTGTTTCAACAGTTACTGAACTGGAAGATATGGAATACTACAGAAATCACCTGGAACAATCAAAAGCAGCAGAGCAGAAGCGAAGGAATGCAACAGTTTATCAGAGCTAATGTGAAGGGCTGAGTACGCACCACTTGGTCCGACGCCGGCCTCATCATGCGCGCCAGGACGTTCAGCAGGTCCTGTCTCTTGAGGAACTAAAAACACAAGGTGGTAAACACAGAAAGCAGCTGAGGAGACAACAGTAAAAAATTCCTTCCTAATATCTAACCTGAGTTTTCCCTCTGTGACCAATACAGCTCAAAAGCAGGCCCACTTTCTGCACTGGAGGAGTTTCTCGGGGTTTTGTTCCCTCAAGTCAGAAGATGAACTGTGGGACTGTTCCATCCGAGGTGCAGGGCTTTGTATTTGTCTTTGCTGTACTTCCTGTTGGAATTCCTGTTGGTCCATTTATCCCTGTAAGTGGCAGATGGGCTCTTCAGCCTACAGTTACCTCTGTTCACACTACACCTCTGGTTTCTATACTCTTTCTGCAGGCACTTGCTCTTTAGTGCCAACTTTTAAGGGGCAGAATACAGGTCTGTACAGACCTTCAGATGACCAGTTTTCCCTCATGTGCGTATTCAGAACATCTGAATGTGAGCACAAATGCCAAGCTGGGACTCCTTGCTGCTCACACAGGAATGGAAAAGCCTCTAGAACCTGACAACTGGTGACATGTAAACAGCACCACAAACTCCCTCATTCTTACCTTTAACTGGATGAGCATTCCTTCACAGCACACCCTTCCAGAGCACCACAAGTTATAGATGTGTTCATTTTCTTGATTTAGTTTCCCAGTGCTTGTAGCTTCTTTATTAGTGCCATCATCCCCTGAGGAAAGCAACGATGACAGAGAACTGCAATCTAAACTCACAAATTGAGACACCATAGTTCAGCAGAAGGCTTAGAGCTCACAGCACAGAGAAGGATTCTCTACAGCCTAAATGCCAGTCTAAACCCAGCTTTATTCAAATACTAAAACTGGGTCCTTGTCATTATGGAACTCACCAACAAGAGCAAAGTTACTTTCTAGCAGCTCCCTGTGAGTGTTGAACCAAGCATGAGCCAGGCGGTTGTTTTTGTTCTTCCCAATGATGTAGTTCATGATGTAAGCCAGGAGACCTGTCACCATCAGGATCTCCATGTAGTAACTCTCCCAGCTGTTTTGAAGGTGAGCAGGGACCTGTGTAAGGGAACAGAAACTGTGATTTACATATTGAATGAGTGGATTTCATACACATGAAAATCTGGGAAACAGAGTACTGGAGAAGCTCCATCCCCAACACAGCAAGAAGCTCCACAAAGGCAACAAGAGAGAGCTAAGCCTACATAATGGACTTGGCTTACTGGGGCACAGAAATCATACAGGAAACAACTGATAACAGCATTCCCAAAAGACCTGCTTAATACAAACAGAGCACTCACTTCCAAGAGCCTGGGCTAGCACACATCCCTCAGAGTAAACAGCCCAGCACTTCAGTTCACTGAGCATTTGAGCTTGATGCCCTGCCCATCACAATATTATGTGATCATGACACAACTTCTTTGGAAATCCCAAGTAACACCCAATGCCCAGGAGCATTCTCAGGATGCCACACAGAGCCACAGACTCCATGGGGGAGCAGGGAAGCCTTCCTGACCTTGCCACCTGAGAGGCTAATTAGCCATTCTGCTATCACTGTACCACCCTTGAGTCACAAAAGTACCCAAACCTTAATTCTCACTGCCAAGGTCAGCTATAATACCTAAAAAGAGATCTCAGGGGTAATAAAAATGCAGACCTTGAGTACCTGATCATTCTGTGAGAGACTGTTTTGGGAGGCAAAAAGGTGATGCAGGGTGGGCAGAGAGATTGGCTTCAAAAACCAACACAGCTGACAAGTTCTAATCTGACATTTAAGCCACAGACAAGCTAAAAACACACTGAGTTCCTTGTAAGTGCATATTGGTACCCCAGTGACATTCCTGGTGAACTGTCTTAAGAAAATAAGTGATGAAACTCCAAATAGAAACTGGATCAACAGTTATACCTACATTAACTATCGTTATGGGGTCTTTATTTTTGCTATGAGACGCATCTGGTTTCTCTTCATACCCTTCAAATTCCTCATCATCATATGGTTCACTCTCGGTGTCACCTTCCTAAAGGACAAAATCACAAACAGCATGAAAATCCAAAGCCCAGCAAGCAAAATCCAAAAACAGAAAGAAAAATGCAGAGACACTATCAGAAAACACATAGAGGAAGGAGTCAAGGCCTTACCTGGGTGTCTGTATCATCAAAGTCTTCCTGATTTTCATCCTGACCTTCAAGCTCTACAGTGGCTTCTTCTTCATCATCTTCTGTAGTGATGATCCTCTGAGGAGACTCTGTGACTATATCTTCATTCACATCTTCAAATTCAGCAAAGTCATTATCATCATATTCCATAATGTCATCTCCATCCTCAAATTCATCATACTTTGCCAAAGAAAAGCTCCATGGGATGAACAGGACAGCAATAAAAATATATAAGTTCTTCATTTTCACTGGAAAAAACAATTAAATCAATCATTGCAAAAAGGCCTTGTCCATTTGGTTACATCACTCCTCCAGTAATCCCCAACACACAATGCACAATTTGAAAACACTGTGAGAGTCAGACCAGAGAGAGAAATAAACCCCTGCCCGATCTTGCCATCTTCTCTATAAAGAAAGTGACTATTGGCACAAGAACAAAATAACTCTGAAGGAGAGGTTCTGGACTCTGCTGCTTTTTTTGCCCTCAGCTTCCTGTCTCTTCTGCTTCAGTTCAAAGCAGTCCCAACCTCCCATTCAGGTTGGGGGGACCTTCTCCAGGGTCCAAAAAAGGCAGCAATGACCCCCCCCAGCTGCACTTCACAAGCAGGCACAGAGGATCAGCTGCATCAGGCTCTGCTGTCAGGCTCATTTTACTCCCTCCTGCAACCAGATCCGAGTGGGAACCTGAATGTTAATCAGAGTGTTCTCTTACAAACTTAGAATAGAAATGATTTGTTTCTAAATTTGACCAGCATTCCTCTGAGTGCCTCATGCAGGGAACCCACTGCTATGGATGACAAGGACGACTGAAATAAACACCTTTGTCAAAGACTCCTCGCTTCAGCAAAAACCCGCACAGAACGTGTTTACAGAACCTTAATCAGGATGGAAAGTTCAGCAAGGCCGAGCCCAGGAATTCTGAACACTATGTGGGAACCTCACAATTTTATGTGAATTTAAGCAGAAAAATCCCCCAAAATACTATTTAGATAGGACAGAATTTGCACTCAGGTTAAAAACGACAAGACAACAGAACCGCCTGCTCCACCATACTCTAATAGTTTCACAGTAAGAATTCCAAGACTATTTGAGCACATCCACTTTCAGAAGACCCGACAACTCCAAATAGCTTCATGCAAAATGAACTTCTGCAGCCAATTCGAAGGATACAGTTGAACCGGAGGTGGGTGAGAGCTGGAGCACCCCCTTAACTCAGCAATCGGTCAGAATGGGTTCCAAGTACAAATTCCAGGAAGCAGAATATCCTTAGCAGGCCCTTCACGACCCACACGCCACCGACTTTCCCTTGCAAGCGGAACCGATTCATTCTCCGATCTCCACACCGGCTGCCCAGACCCCACCGGCAAGAGAAACTACTTCAAACAATCCCACGGCAAGCACGGCTGCTGCTGCTCCCTGTGCTGAGCATTCACCAGCGCAGGGCTTGCTCAACAGACCTCGAGCCCAGACCCGAGCTCAGCGGCACATTGTGGAGAAGCGCCCTCCGCAGCAGGTCGGGCCCTCACCGTGACCCCCGCCCGAAGCGGGAACACCGCCGTAGGTGTTCGTTATCCCGCC
>VZTH01016858.1:27728-61603 GCA_013397815.1 Aleadryas rufinucha
GGGACCTCTCGCGGGCGGGACCCGCCGTAGCCGCGGCCTGGAGCGAGCGCGAGCGGCCCGGGCCTGCCCCGCACAAAGGGCCCGCCCCGCACGCCGGTCCGCGGGCGGGAAGAGCTCCGTGCAGGGCCCGGTGTGCCGGGACAGCGCCTGTCCGGGGCTTCTGTCCCCGCCCCGGCGCTGGTCCCTGCCGTGCCCTGGGGAGGGCGATCCCGGCCGGCGGGGTCCCTCCGCCCTTCCCTCCTGGAACGGGAGCGGCCGTGCCCGCGGGTCCCGGGGGCCGCAGGGAGGGTCCGTGCCCCGCGCGTTTCCTCCCACGGAACGGCGGCCACACGGCAGCGAAGCCTCGGGAGTTTTCCTGTGGTCTCTGCGTCCTGTGGGAACCTGTCCCTGTTCGCTCGCTGCTGGCGAGCAAAATGCTCCACATTTTGTACTTTCGCTGCTGCGTGACAGTAAAAAAGTGATCCTCCTTATTTTTTGAGGTAGCGGAAGGGAGGAAAAAGGTAGATAAGCACAGCGAGGAAGAATCCTTACAATCAGATTTTAATTTAACAGTTTTCAAAGATTCCCACTGTGCTGCTACAGCAGAAATGCGGTTCTGTCTCTCATCCCTCCATTGTACGTTTCCATCTCCCGGTGCCACGGATCCGCGGGTGTGAAAGCCACAAGGTGTGTCAGGGAAAACGGGACTCCAGGGCCAGCTGCTGCCATGGAGAGCTGAAGAGCAGAGTTTCCCCCAAAATCTGCTCCTGAGCTTTGGTCTCGACTCGAGATTTATTGAGCAAGCCCCAGGCTGGTAAATGTTCAGCACAGGAACCGGCTGCAGTATTTACCTTCAGATTGTTTTGAAGTTGGTTTTCTGCCAGTGAGTTCTGATCTCATTGAAGATTCTTAGTGTGAGGATTTGTTTAATAAGACTTGTAGCCTTTGGACAGCTAATTATAATGCACTGGAAAGCAGTGGGTGTCTTGTTCTCTTTCCTGCCTTACAGGTATGATTTGCTTGACCATGCAGATAATTAAATGACTCAAGAATGGAAACTGTAAATATTAATATATCAGTTCTGTCTTCATCTTAGAAGATCAAGTTCTGGACAGACATGTTATGTGGAGTGTTTAAAATATTGTTTGAGAAACAGAGCTTGGAGAGCATATAAATATACATGTGTAATATGGAGAGATCACATATGTGGCTGAAGGTGCTGTCTTACGAGGCAAAGGGAGTTGGCTTTTGGCAGAGGTGCCTGGGCTCCCACGGAGCCTTGTGCTGCTCTGGGCCCATTTCTCTGGAGGTTGCTGGCTTGCAGGAGGTCGATATTGACAAGCTGTGAAACACCTACGGATGGGATGTGCAAAACATGCACCGAGCTGCCTTTTCATCTCTTGTTCCTCCTTGTGTTCAAAGTCCTGGCCTTGGGTTTGTTTGTCTTAGACTGCAAACAGGACAGGTAACATCTTAAATATGTTTAAGTAATCCTTGAAGGACGTGACCTGTTTTGGGAGACAACCACTTTGTTTTATTCTTCTCTGGAATTGGGGATGTGTTCACACTGACAAAAGAGCAGAGCCCCATCCTTTTTGGGAAACAGATCAAACTCTTGTCTCTCAGAGTTCCACAAGTCTCTGTGTCATGGCTGAAGGGATCAACTAACAAGAAAAATCATGACAATTATCTGGAACTGCCTGAAGCAGAAAGGGCATTGATTTGTCTTTTCTCATGTTAACAGGTGTATTGGGGACATCATGAATTGGAATAAAGGTGGACCTGGTACAAAGAGAGGCTTTGGGTTTGGTGGATTTGCCATAACACCTGGGAAGAAGGAGGAGCCCAAGCTGTCTCAGCAGTCCCACAGTGCTTTTGGCACTGCCGGTTCCTCGGCAGCGTTCGCCAAATCGGGGCCTCCTCAGCTGCCTTCCTTCTACAAAATCGGGTCAAAGAGAGCAAATTTCGATGAGGAGAATGCGTAAGTGCAGTTATTTCTTGTGTTTCTGTAGCTCTAGATTTTAATGTCTTTATGTTTCCGAGGTCAGGGGAAGTATCTGTGACGTTTATATGCATAAATACATAATAATATACTTAGAAGACTGTGAGATACTACGGTAGCCCATGGAAGCTTTCCTCCTCCAGCTTTCCCCTCTCTAGAACATATTTTATTCGCTCTAAGGTGTTCTCAGAGTTGGAGCCAAGCAGGATAAATTTGGGTGTCTTTTGCACAGGAAAACATTGATCTCCACAATTCTTTCCTAACCCTTCTATTGGCTGCATAAACGTGTAGGTAAGGCTGAGAAGGTTGGGATTGTTAAGCCCGGAGAAGTTTGGGGCTGATCTAATTGTGGCCTTCCAGTACCTGAAGGGAGCCTAAAAGAAAGATAGAGAGAGGCTCAGTATCATATTATCTATTTGTCCTGCCATCACTTTGAACTCATAACTTGAATAATTGTAAATAAATAAATCTTAACATCTTCTCTTGTGTCCATACTGACTTCTATTGTCCATGTGGGTACCTTGACTCAACCAGAAGCCACGAAAGACAGCACAGTGCTGTGAACTATGTGCTGACTGGGCTGTTGTTCGTTTCTTTTCAGGTACTTTGAGGATGAAGAGGAAGATTCCAGCAATGTGGAATTGCCCTACATTCCTGCAGAGAATTCCCCCACTCGGCAGCAGTTCCGTTCCAAATCCGCAGACTCTGACAGCGATGATGATCCTCTGGAGGCATTCATGGCTGAAGTGGAGGCAAGACCCAGCTCGGGAAATGTTTATTCATTGATGTGGCTGTACCTGTGTGCAGTCAGGGGCAGCAAATGTCACTCAGGGCTTTGGCAGCTGCAGTCAAAATGCCACTTTGGGTTTTATGTAGAATGGTGTTAATTAGAACTCAAAAATGGATTAGATAGGCAGAGAGTAGATATGACTTACAATAACTTAACTATTTAACTGCTTTGAGGATGTCAGAACAATACAACATAGAGCTCTGCTTGTCTCTGAACATCAAACTAAGGTTTCGTGCATTTTTCACTACCTAAATGGAAATTGTTTGTATGTATCATGAGCTGTTTCTTAGCTACAGCTCTGTTATTAGCTGGATTCAGGAGGAATATGAGTAATTTATTTTTTCAACAACATTGTCACAAGCTTAAGAGTACATAAATTCAAAGGTATTGGTAGGAGAATTTATTTAGCATAATCAGATACGGAACAAGACAAAGTTTAGTCCAAGAAGTGTTGTCTCTGTGACATAATGGTCTAATTATGCAGGAACATTTTTCCCTTACATGTTTTACCATCTTGGTATTTTTAACATGTGACAATTTTATGACCTGTTAGGATCAAGCTGCTCGAGACATGAAGAGACTCGAAGATAAAGACAAAGAAAAAAAGAACGTTAAGTAAGTTCTCTTTTCTCATTCCCATTCCTGCCGGTGTCTTGTATGGTGCTCAGAGAATTCCAGTGCATTTGTTGCTGATGGTTGTTCATTAGACAGTGTAGTATATACCTGATAAACATCATTAACCAGTGTGTGATATCCTGTGGGTAACAGGATAATCCTGTGGGATTTGTGCTGTAAAAATGCAATGATAGGGGAGGATCCATGGCACCATCCTGTGGCAAACTGCAACAACACCGAGTGATCCCACGCGAGAAGCCTTTCTAGGCCACAGAAATTGGGGCAGCACGCTGTGCTCCTGCCACCCTCCAGATCAGCCTGGATAGTTTTTCTGCTTCCCACACCCTGGGAGAGATCAGGATGATTTAGCTTAAAATTGCATTTATGTGAGCAAAATAACTCAGTGCTGCTGTACCTGGAGTACTGGAGACTCTTCCAAACTTGGACTAGGTTTTTAGACATTAAAGCTGATAGATTAGGTAGCATGTGACAATTGGGGTACTAAATTTGGAGTTTAAAAACAGTTTATGTCTGTGCAGCTTATCTATTTGTTTTGACCAAGGAAAATAGTTATGCTGTTGATTCTTGCTAGAAATGTCAGATGTATTTGTAGAAGTTACATTGCGTGGGGTTGATCAGATATACATGGTCCTGAAACAGAACACCGGATCCAAATCACCACCTGGGGAAGTTCTGAACTGGATTTGCACTTCCTGGCTCATATTCCTCTTCAGTTATGGGACTTCTGTAGCATCAAGAGCTTAGACCAGGATGATCTTTGATGTGGCTTCTGCTGGGAAGACGGAGTCCTAATCTTTCAGTCTCAGTACTAGAAGTAAAGAGAAGTCTTTGCAGGGTCACTGCTATGGTTGGCACCAGATATGAAAACTCCATGGGTTGGGAATATGAATGTTGCCGAGTTGATAGTGTTGTGTCTTCCACGAGATCTGGAGCTCAGCACTAATCAAGTGAAACTATTGAGCTGAGTCTGTGGAACACTTGCAGGGAAGTTTTTTCTCCGCTTGTTTTTCCAGGGGTATTCGAGATGACATTGAAGAGGAAGATGACCAAGTGAGTTCCTATGCAGTCTTTCTATCTTCTCTTTTGTTGTTTTGGGTTTTTTTACCTTTCCTTCCAAACACATAACTCCTAGGGACAAACCAAATTCCAGTATCATGCGCAGTATCCGGACAATTCAGCAGGAAGCTGTAGTGGTTACCCTGCTGCCTCTACCCTTCTAGGTGTTTTAAGAAGAATATCAGACAGTTGCATTCATTGAAGAAGATTTTTTCCAGTCAGTTTCAACTTCAGCTTCCTGTGTAGGTTTTTCAGCATCTGAGGATCTTACAAATTGTGTTTAGCACAATCATCTCCAGGGGACACCAGGGAGAGGCTGTTGGACTATGGAGGCTCCTTGCAGTGAAATGAGGCGTCTGTTCAGGGCAAGAATCAGACTTTTTGATTCTTGTTTTCAGAGAAGCTCCACTTCTCATTGAGGTTTATAAGCATCACTGTAGCCAAAATAATAAAGAGAAAAGACTTAATTTCAAAATGTACCTTACTACTGAGTTGTAGCTACTAACTCTTCTGTTGCTTGCATTAATGCAGAGCTTGGCAGGGTTGTCTGGCCTTGAGGGCTCTGCTTGCAGTGTGGTGAGTGTAGCTGTGCCAAAGTCTGAGCAGAGGTGACTTTATGCTTGGGGACAGCTGTTGTTCAAGTGTATTGTGTGCACAGCTCTCTGTGACTGAGGGATAATTGGCCAGGAAAATGGAAAAGCCAGATGAGTATATACATATATTTGTAATTGAGCCTTGCTTGACAAATCTGATCTTAAATATTTGCTTCAAGTCAAGCAAGACTGGTGTTTTCTCTGTGAGAAAGTCTTGGTGTGCCAGAGAGAATCTGAGAGACACAAACATCTTTGTGAGCTCTGAGGATGGCATGTGACAGGGTGACAGCACCTTTACTTGGGCTTGTGTTGAAGGACTCTTCCAAAATAGTTTCTTTAACATTTATTGTTGACTTTCTCAATGAAAAATAGATATAGTTTCATTTCTTAAAGGCTAGTTAGGGGAAGTAAAGAAACTGTCTTTGGCATAGCAAGTTTAAAAAAAAATAAACATCATATATTCAGTAACAATGTATTTTCTGGTTAGAAACCTACAGCGTTTGTGCTTTGTTCATATGGAAATAAGAATAGATCCTTGTTAAATGTAACCAGACTTGGTAGGAGGAGTTGTTAAGCAGACACATAAGAAACTTTGGTTTTTAGGAGCATTTTGTGGTGTAGCTGACGCTGGAGTTGTTTTCTGTACTTGTACTTGTCCTTCGGGCTGTATCTGTTGGTATTTATTAGAAGAATCAGTTCTAGTGAATGTAGTTACTTTTTTCCTCAGTGGTGGGTGTGAAAGCAAACAGCCACTTAGCACAAACGTCACTTCAACAAACAGTAGTAATTTTGTATCCTGTTGTATGTGAGTTTGCTGATCTGTTTTGCTGCAGGAAGCGTATTTTCGCTACATGGCTGAGAACCCCACTGCCGGTGTGGTGCAGGAGGAGGAAGAGGATAACCTGGAGTATGACAGTGATGGGAATCCAATTGCACCGTCCAAAAAAATCATTGATCCTCTTCCACCTATTGACCATTCAGAGGTAGGAGGGAATTCTGTTCCGTTCTGTTTGAGGCATTCCAGAGAGCAGGAGCTGAGAAGTCCCCTGTAATATTTCAGTGCTTTCTTGGGTAAGTCACATCAAAGGTCCTTGAAATGGTGTCATTTAAGCAAATGTTCTGGCAGACAATTAAGAACTTCAGGAAAAAAGGAATCTTGAATCTGGACTAACTGAGTAATTAATTAATTACCTTGCAGATTGAATACCCACCGTTTGAGAAAAATTTCTATGATGAGCACGAGGAGATCACCAGCCTGACCCCGCAGCAGGTGGTGGAGTTACGGCACAAGCTGAATCTCCGGGTGAGCTGGCCACAGAACTGTCCTCCCAGCAGCTTTTCATTCCCTCTTGTTTTCAGACTATCTTAGTTTTAATAAAGATTTTCACAGGGAACTCCTGCTTTTGAATCCAAGCCTCTCAGACACTTCCAGTGATTTTGATTTCTTGAAAGTCTCCTATGGATTTATGAAAGTGGGCAGTGAGGATTGGCACTTGGACTAAAGACCTTCAGAGCTAGGAGTTAAATATGCAGAAATTAGTTCTTTGCCATTTGTGACATGTTAGTGGGGTGACCTTCTGTGAAGGGAATTATTTGGGGTAGAACACCAGTTATACACAAGGAGGTAAAAACAATGTTTGGTAGCTCATGTTGATTGACAGATAATTAAATTTTTGTACCTGAAAGTCTTATTTACACAACACACTTGGAATTTGCACCCAGTTAAACATCCACTCAAAAAGTAAAGTTATTTTTCAGAGGCATAGAGACCCTTTTTTTGGTTTTTTTTACAGATTGCTCTTTGTTTTTTTCTCACTGTTCACGAATAAAGATCTTTTTGTCTTTCCAAGGTCTCCGGGGCTGCTCCTCCAAGGCCTGGCAGTAGTTTTGCTCATTTTGGGTTTGATGAGCAACTTATGCATCAGATTAGGAAATCTGAGTATACCCAACCCACTCCAATACAATGTCAGGTGAGTGTTGTTACTTCTCAGACTTCTAAAGAGAACTGAAAGAATGCATGCAAAGCTCCCTCATCTACACGAGGATGTGACAAATGCAATTCTAGTTGCCTACAGAGAGCTGTGGGGTTTTCTAGAAAAATAGCTTTGATATTTTTTAAATAGAAGTTTACCCGCTTTTTTTTCCTTGTTAAATGACCACTGTAAATATATCCATATTCCTTTTTCATTGGTTTTTTTGGTGAATGAAGAACATTCAAGTAATGTCTTTTGCTTATAGAAATGTATGAAAAGTCCAGGGCTTGGGTTTTTCTTTAGAGGTTGTATTAAAAATTACCATAGCAGTAGCTGAATAAGGAGCCATATATTGACAGCTTTATTCCTTGAAGAGCCATGCAAACTAAAGGGATTCTACTGCAGTGTTTTAGCATTCTTGGAGCTGGACAAGATGCATTTGTGTAGATATAAACATATCCTTGGGGTGCTGTACTGTGCCCAAACATTGATTTCATACTGGCCACCAACAGTCCAACAGCTTCCAGCCCTTAAAACAAACTAATTCAGAGCTGAACTTGGCAATAAAACCGTGCCAGCATTGACAAAATGCTGCTGTGAGTCCTCTGTCGTGGGCTTTCCTCGTCACCTGAGTTCTCCTGTACTGTGTAGCACAAGGATGTGCTGCGGTGGGCGTAATGTGGGGCTGGAATCTCCTTCTTTTTAGGGTGTTCCAGTGGCACTGAGTGGCAGAGACATGATTGGGATTGCTAAGACTGGAAGTGGGAAAACAGCCGCCTTCATCTGGCCCATGCTGATCCACATCATGGATCAGAAGGAGCTTGAGCCAGGGGATGGTCCCATTGCAGTGATTGTCTGCCCGACCAGGGAGCTCTGCCAGCAGGTAGGTGTGGAGCACTCCTGTGTGTGCCAGCCAGGCTTCTTGGAGAAGAAGGCAAAACTCTTGGCAAGAATTATCAGAGGACCTCAGGAAAGTATTTGAGAAAACTACTCTGTGCATGAGCAGCCTGGGTCCAGCTCACAGCTCTTACCTACCCTTGTTTTCTTGAAAGATCATGACAAAGCTAAAATCTTAAATTTTTGCACAGGGCTCCTGTATTGTTTTTAGGCATAAGAATGCTGTGGATGCATTGCAATGAATTGTATGTGCAAAAGGATAGAGCCTGCAGGTTAAATTATTGTTGGATACCTGAATAGGTTTCTCAGGCTACTGGAAATTACCCACGTGTCAAAGTGTTCATCCCTGAGGAGTTTGGAATAATTTCCTTAAGTTGGTAGCTGAAAAGGACATTTCAAGAGCCGTGCTGAATTTGCAGGGTGGGTGTGTTGTCTCAGAGCTGAGTGACGTGAGCTGTGCTGTGTTTGTGTCACTCCCTCAGATCCACTCCGAGTGCAAGCGCTTTGGCAAGGCCTACAACCTGCGCTCCGTGGCTGTGTACGGAGGAGGGAGCATGTGGGAGCAAGCCAAGGCCCTGCAGGAGGGGGCAGAGATCGTGGTCTGCACACCTGTAAGTACCTGTGTGCACCAAGTACAGGGGCTTGCAGTTACAAGAATCTGTTCCTATGATGTGAATCTTGACACTAATTCTAGACTGAAGCGTTGAGATGTTTTCTGTTCTGAGTCTCTGGTAAGTCAGGATAAAAAGCAGCTAGGTGGTTGTATATATGAACATGTTTTTAAATATGCTTTAAAAACTTGGAGCTTTTTCTTACTAGGGTCGTTTGATTGATCACGTGAAAAAGAAAGCTACAAACCTTCAGAGAGTCACTTACCTTGTGTTTGATGAAGCTGACAGAATGTTTGATATGGGGTTTGGTACGTATTGAACCAAAGTCACTGTTCTGGAAAGCAGTGGTGCCCAGTCCCAGCTTAGTGGGTCTGTAAAATAAATAATGAGTGAGAAGCACTCATTCATTCTGTGGTTATGTGTTAAATAAAGCAATGAAACCTAATTTTGACTTAATTCGACTAAAAAATGAGTGTACAGGGTTGATTGGAGCATTTCTTCTCCTTTGCAGAGTATCAGGTCAGATCAATCGCAAGCCACGTACGTCCTGACAGACAGAGTGAGTAAACAGTGAGGCTGGAGCAGGGCTTGGGTTTCCAGTTCTGAACACAGCCCCAGCAGGAGCCTTGTGCCAACGTCCGCTGGTGTTATTCTGTGTGGGCTGTTGGGAGGGAGCAGTTGTGACATGTGGGCATTCAGCTCATCTCTCTGTAATCCCTCTGCTGACTGCACTCAGAGCAAAGATGATTAGCTGAATTCATGTTCATATGCCTTGAAATTCAGTGTTCTGAGCTGCCATGAGAGAAAGTTCACAGCAGTTCCCCATTTTATCAACATTTCACATGCCATGAAATGTTTCCACTTTGTGGTATTCCAACAGTGGTTGGTAATTTCCATTAGAATCCATAAAACCTCAGCTTCGGCTCACTGACACTCAGGAATCCAAGTCCTCCTTCACAACATCTGTGCAGTGTTTTCACAGTTCTGAAAGAAAGTTTCTACTTCAAGGAGTTTGAGCCCTGTTTCTCTTGCAGCCCTCCTGTTCAGTGCCACGTTCCGTAAGAAGATTGAGAAGTTGGCCCGGGATATTCTGATCGACCCAATTCGGGTTGTGCAAGGAGACATTGGAGAGGTGATTCCATGATACTTGTGAGACACTCAGAGCAAGGAATTGTTCTGTTTCTGTTCTCTGAAATTTAAGTTAAACTGCAAAAATCATCATTTATATTTAGTTTTAAATAATTTGTGCTTAGCAAAAATTGAAAGTTTTGTGTGTTTTTATTTTTATCTTACTGACCTTCTTTCTGGCAACGAATATTCCTGTAGTGATGGGAGGTTTCATCAAGGAGTAAAACATTAATGGAGTGGTTAATTTTTGTTATTAGGCTGAATCAACTATCTTCTAGTTTTGTCTCAAAAGCATTAACAAAGCCATTGCAACTTCTGCAATGAAGGATTTGAGACTTAAAAGCTCTTTCATAGGGTTTACATGGGAATGTTGATGCTGGACTTGCTTGACAGTGACAGCTGAACTATCAGCAGGCTGGGGTCTGGTAGGAAGCTGATGAAGGGGGCAGATGTAAACTTGCTGGCAAGAGACTTTGCTAATAACATATTGAAACTGTTGGGAAATGTCACAAGGTGCCTTCAGAACATTCTTCTTTTAACCAGTTCTCTGTATTTTTTTTTTTTACATTAGGTCTCTTTATAACAAAAAAAAATGTGTATGAAGCCCCTTCTTTCTGGAAAAAATTTTCCTTAATTTTGCTTAAGAAAAGCACCAGCTTTCCCAGCTCAATTACAGGGCCTCCATTCATTGATCTAAACTATTACTGTATAGTGGGAGCATCATCCTTGAAATAATATTAAAATATGTAAAAATCAAATCTTTCAAAGAAACTTGCAGGTTTCTGTGAGCTGTGCTGCACTGCATTAACTGAGGAGTCTGTTTATTCCTCCCACCTTCCTGACTCTGAGGACGTGTCTCCCCTCAGGCAAATGAAGATGTCACTCAGATTGTGGAGATTTTCCCCTCTGGGCCCAGCAAGTGGAACTGGCTGACGCGGCGCCTCGTGGAGTTCACGTCCTCCGGGAGCGTCCTCCTCTTTGTCACCAAGAAAGCCAACGCCGAGGAACTGGCCAATAACCTCAAGCAGGAGGATCATAACCTGGGGCTGCTTCACGGGGACATGGACCAGAGTGAGAGGAATAAAGTCATTTCGGAGTTTAAGAAAAAGGGCATCCCCATACTGGTAGCTACTGATGTGGCAGGTAGGTGACCTTCTGGAAAGCAGCTCAGACAAGCTGTGGGTATCAGCAGGAAGGCAAACGTGTTTCAGTGCAAGGCAACCAGGGTGGCTTCTGTACCTGCAGGACACTGTTCCAGGTGCTTTTCAGAGCCATGGAATATCCTGAGCTGGAAGGGACCCGCAGGGATCATGGAGCCCAACTTTGGCCCTGCACAAACACCCTCAAGAGTCACACTGTGTGCCTGTGCAGTACGTGGCATTGGCAAGGGAGGTTATTTTTAGTCTCTTAATGATGCCTAAATTACAGTCTGACATATTTTTTGTTACACAGAAAGAAAAGCTGTGTCTTAAGGAAGTGGTTGCTGTTCATTCATCAGCTGACATTCCTTTTGCCCGCTGGACCAGAGCAGGGTGATACCCTGGTACCAGAGGGATTGCTTTGAGTTAATTGGGGATAATGACACTTCCCACCACACTGCTCTTTCTTCCAGCTCGAGGGTTGGATATCCCTTCCATCAAGACTGTCATCAACTACGACGTGGCTCGGGACATAGACACCCACACCCACCGGATCGGCCGCACCGGCCGCGCGGGGGAGAAGGGCGTCGCCTACACTCTGCTGACCCCCAAGGACAGCAACTTCGCTGGTGACCTCGTCAGAAACTTGGAGGGTGCCAACCAACACGTCTCCAAAGAGCTGCTGGATCTGGCAATGCAGGTATGAACCAGCAAAACTCCTTGAGATGAGGAAGTTTCACTCCAGATCCAGCACAAAATCAGCCAGCTCGTGTCGCAGGTCCATCATGTGTTAGCAGTGACCTTTGGGGGATTTGTCCTGGTTTAAAGTAGGTTTCCTAGTGTTTGTAATGGCCTTTGAAAGAATCTGTGAAGATTTTGGAACACAGTATGTGATCTGTTCTGGGGCCAGGCACTGCCTAGGAAATTAGGAGCTGTAATCTGCTGATGCCAGCAGTGTCTCATTACAGTCAGATTTATAGCAGGCACCTGGGAGATGCAGCTTAGTTGAAAGCTAAACTAGAAAACAATTACAGGGACATTCTCTCTGTGAAAGGGTTGTTGCTTGATCATTCCACCTGCTTGGCAGTGCTCTCTGGCAGGTTTGCTATATATAGGTATGACAGGTAGCTGCAGCAATTATGCTTGTGCCTCTGAACTCATCAACCCTTTAATTTCTTGTCTTTTGCTGCCTGTGTAACTGCAAGAGAGCCCAGGCTTTTTGGTAACTCCCAAATTCAGAGATGGATTGGCAGGCCTGTGGCTACATTAGCAAGCAACTTGGACAGCAGCTGCCAAAAGAAGATACTTCCTCTGACAGAGGGCCAGCATTTTCAGAAGGGACAGAATTAGTGAGGCAGAGCTCCCCTGGCTGCCTTGAGAGGACCATGTAGAAGTCAACTGACTTATTCACATTTGGAGAGGCTGTAGGGCATAGAAAGAGATGCAGCCAATTATTATTTAAACACCTGGAAACAGGAGGTCTGGTTGGGCTGACATTCCCTGGCCACTCAACGATGTCCAGCGCTTTGTTAACAGACCCTCATTTCTCCTTAGCCAGGGGAGCTAAATCAGTGACCAAAGTAGGAGCAGGAGCAGAACTCCCAAGTGATGGCATTGGAAATTGTGTTTATTCCTGGGTTTATTAGAATGCAAACTCCCAAAACCTTAACATGGATGAGAGTTGAAGGCGTAAAATTAATTTTCATAGAAAGCATTTGTAACCCAAAGCATCGGGCCCACATGGCACCAACTGTGCCTACAGCAGCTGTGTGGCAGAATGGAAAACAGTATTTATGTTTGTCTTTTGAAATGCTCAGAGTCCTTTTTTTCTCAGCCTCATTACACGCATTTATGAAGCTTTTTATTCCCTGTGTTGAGGAACATTTATCCTTTTGTTACAGAATCCGTGGTTCCGGAAATCCCGTTTCAAAGGAGGGAAAGGCAAGAAGCTGAATATTGGCGGTGGAGGTTTGGGATACCGCGAACGCCCCGGGCTGGGCTCAGAAAACACCGTAAGTAGAGCTGCTGAGGAGGTTGTTCACAGATTCTTGGCGCTTTTTCACTTAGTGATTAAAGATTATTCTTTAATTTAAAAAATCTTGCTACTGGATTACAGTGTCTGCTTTAAAAGTTCTCACAGCTCAGCATCTTTCAGAGTTAGGATCAGATATCTCAAGTGAAAGTCTCCTGTGCTGTTCTCCTCTTGTCAAGAGCTGCTTTTTTTTTTAGAGCCAGCGTGATCCAGAAGGTTTGGAGATTCCTCGTAAAATAGACTGTCACTGTAAAATAAATGCTAATAAATTACTTCAAAAGCCATTTCCAGGCTTATTCTTGGCAGAAAAAAATGGAGCAAACTGTTCCACTGCTCAGGGCTCTCCAGAAGTCTGTCATCCTTAGTGGATGTATTTCCTGAGTGCAGGGACAGGATAGGTTTGGGGAGTGGTTGAATCGAGTGTGTCTGTGGGGGATAAACCTCTGCAGTTGCTCTTTGTGTTTTTGCACAGGACCGCGGAAACAACAACAGTGTGATGAGCAACTACGAGGCCTACAAGCCATCCACGGGGGCCATGGGGGACAGGCTGACTGCAATGAAAGCAGCTTTCCAGGTTGGTTCCATGCTTGGACTCTTTTTCTCCCCCTGAAAATGCAGCAGCCCTGTTATTTCAGGGAGGTTGAATGTGGTGGTTGTGGCTGTGTCACTTGGAGCACACTCAGCATTGCAGTCCCGAGTGGTGGAATGAGGTGCAGGCTGGACTGAACACATTTGCACAAATTTGCCGAACTTTCTTTGTTTTCTGCTGCCTCTTTGCTCTTTTTCCTTTGTGGATTCTGTACCTGGGTTTGATTCTGTTGAGGTTGCTTAGCAGCAATAGTGTAATTGCAGGCAAAAGGGGAAATAGAACCTCTTTCTCTTCAGTGTAAAAATTAATGTAAGAATTCCCTTGTCCCTGTGGTCTGGGAGGAGGTGCCGTTACTGTGTGTCCATAAGCACAGCAGGAACGTAATCACTCCAACACTGACTTTTTCTAGGAACTTTGTTTCCCGAAATCCAAGGTGGGCTTGTGAAGGCACCATGACTCCGCGTTCTGTGGGGCAGCGCAGAGCCAAACCTGCTCTCTTTTGTCTCTCCCTTTCCTGCAGTCCCAGTACAAGAGTCACTTTGTTGCTGCAAGTTTAAATAACCAAAAGACTGGGAGCTCTGCCGCTGGTGCCAGCGGCTGGACCAGCGCCGGGAGCCTGAACTCCGTCCCGACGAGCTCAGCGCAGCAAAACGCCGCCAACCCCGAGAGCCCCATCGCAGCCACCGCGGCAGCAAAGGGCGTCCCGGGCTTCACCAGCACCGGCAACCTGAGCAGCGTTCCCGCCTTCCCGAGCGTCGGAGCACAGGGCTTCAACAGCACCAACGCCAGCACCAACAGTCGGGAAGGCGGCGGCGGCGGCGTTGTCAGAGAACGGTACAACGACAACCGGAACAGCCGCCACGGCGAGGCCCCGCGGCGCGCGGACGGCGGGGGCCGCGCGGAGGGCGGGGGCCGCTACAACGATGTCCAGCGCTACAACGATGTCCAGCGCCACGGCGAAGGCGGCGGCCGCCACAGTGACCCCTCCCGGCACGGTGACGGCCGCCACGGCGACGTCCATCGCCACGGTGAGGGCCGGCACTTCACCGACTTCCCGGGCGGCGGCAACCGCAACAACGGCGACAGCAGGAACAGCAGCGAAGGGAGGAACAGCGAGAGCAGGAATGGAGAGAGCAGGAAGGATGCCAACAGCCGGGACAACAAGACAGATGGTTTTGCTGTCCCAGAGCCCCCAAAACGGAAGAAGAGCCGGTGGGACAGTTAAAAGCTGGGGGTTCACAGCCTGGAATCTCTGCAGGTGGTGGTGTCTTTTTTCAGAGGATTTCTCGGGGTTTCTGGTAACGGGTTGTTGAGCAGGAGAAGGAAACCAGGAGAACCCCCAAGTTCATCTGCGGACAGATTCACCCGAACGAAATGCACACAACACTTAGCGAAAGAAATCATTTTGATAAAGCTCCCTGGGTTCTGCTTTGAAACATTCAGTGCTCGAGTGACTCTGCTGGATTTAAACAGATCTTCTTGACAAAAAGAAGCTGTTCCACATCCTTGGAACGTTAAGAAACTGTTGTCCATAGAAATATAAATTAGTCTTTTCTTAACCAGCGTTCACATTTACAAACCAGTCCAGTCCACCTAGAGATGCTCAGGACCTGCCTGTTAGACATTAATCTTGCAGCAGTTTGG
The DNA here is from genome assembly GCA_013397815.1 of Aleadryas rufinucha. NCBI lineage: Eukaryota > Metazoa > Chordata > Aves > Passeriformes > Aleadryas > Aleadryas rufinucha. The sequence continues at coordinate 42,798 of VZTH01016858.1, forward strand.
TCGCTATGGTGAGTTCTTCCCCCCTCTCCTTTTCACGTATTCTCCCCAAATAATTTGGCCTCCACGTTGCCCCTTACCTCTCTCCCCAGCAACTGAGAATGTGTCAATTTGCTTTGCTGAAGGTGGGGCAGAGCAGGTTGATCTTTTTTGGTGTGTATGGAGCTGTTCAAGGGATTCTTCTCCAGCCCAGCAAACCACAAATTCACTTGTAGTGTAGGTTGGACTCCCTGGCTTGTTTGTGGTCAGTACTTTAATTCCAATCTCATTGCCCAGATATTTCTTTTCTTTTGAAGAACCTCCTGTTTCCTAATATCCCTCATTCTGGTGGAAGCCTGCATAGCAAACCTGTCTCTCTGCTGTGCCTATGCACCCTCTGTTCTGAGAGGGTTGAGTGCTTTCTTCAAATTAAAAACAAAAAAGGGAAAACAATGTAGAATCACCACAACAATCAGAGGCTGGAGCCCCCAGGAAGTGTGGCTAAAGGAAGAGGCTTTACTCAGAAATTCAGGGATCTGTTGCTCAGGAGCCTTTAGGGAGAACCCAGAAAACAATTAATGAAAAGAAACAGCTCAAATCTGGCCCAGTATTGGACACATGTAGTAAATCTGTAAAATCTTGCTTGCCCGTTTTTAACTCGTTGTGTGTATTACCCATTTTTTAACTTTTTTTTTTGCCACAAGGTAGGGAAGAACTTTTCAGTTGGAACTTGTCAGCACCCACTGCTGCCTCGTTTCCACTGGAAGAAATACCAGAAGCTGTCAGGGTTTTGTGACATTGTGATGTTTTCTTTATCAGCTGTGCATTTACTTTCTGCTTGCTCTAGTAAATGTTTTATTACTGGTACAAACATATTCAGTGTGTGCTTTTTATTCTCCACTTCCTTTGGCTGCCCTGGTGTGCAGATGGAGAACTGACTGGCCAGAGATGTGACTGTCTCTCTCACCAGAAGTTGTGGATTGTAGTTGATAAAAGACTTCCTGTAGTTTTTCTTAGTATCTTTCACCCCAAAATGTTTCACAAACCCTGCTTTAGCTTCAAGGCCTCCTGGGAAATAGATTTTCCTCTGCTTTATAAGAGGACAGGATACAGCCCAGGGCTTGTGACTTATCCCAGCTTTTCATGGGGTCTTGGGCAGATTTGGAAAGAGAACTCAGCAACAGTCCCGAGATCTGACTGGCACCTGAACTGGCTTCAGTTAAGACACCAAGTGATTATTTGGGCCCCCTCAGAAACCAGCTCTAATCTGTTGGAGTTTTTAGAAATAGTTTTCAGAATTCCCTCCCCACAGTCTGGGCAGGAATCGTTGCCCTGGTTTGAGCTCTGCACGTTTGGTGTGAAGACAGGGGTGTTTCAGGGCAGAGTGGCAGGGCTTTACAAGCTGTTGTGTTCCCCTTCTCACCCTGAAGGTTCATCACTCTGCAATTAAAGATTGGAGTTTCAAAACAAATTGTAAAAACATCCCCATAGTCTGAGCTGCCCTCTGCTCCCTCCCTTCCCGGATCCCAGCGTGCTGCCACTGGGAACCAGCCGCGTGTGGGACAGATGCTGGGGCTTCTCCCCTTCTTTTGAACACTTCCCTCTGCTCTCTGCAGGATTATTGAAATTCCTCACCCCTCTCCCAGCTCCCAGGAGTCTCTTGGACAGAGAGTGAGTAAATACTGATCAGTGACAGGGAGCCACAAATGTCAGCTTGCGGGGCTGTGCGAGGGCCAGGGGCGGGTTGGTTCCATCCCCGCCGAACAAGGGCTCAGTGTGAGCAGCATTCCAGCTGCCCTGACAGGGGACCTGTCCCTGCAGTGGCAGCTGTGCTGGTGTCTTCCAAAGAGAAATTCCTTCCAGGAGATGATTTCAGAAATGTGAATCCTGGAGCCCTTCCCCTCCCTGGCTCCTGGTTGTCTGTCCCTCCAGTTCCCTGTGACTCCCTTTGCACCTTGGTGTTTCACTGGAAGATCTGGGAATGCACAGTTATTTACCTGTTCCCTGTCACTGTCTTTACCATGAAATTGCTGCCTTGAGCAACTGTGTAGGAAGAAGATGCTCCATGTTACCACCAACATGCTCTTTAATTCATCTGCCGTCTACACCAGCTCCTTGGGAATGCCTTTTCCCTCAGGCGAGGAGCTTTCCCGGGCAGGGGGCAGGGAGAGCAGACCTGGCTGGGAACGGGGCCGGGGTTTTATGGCTTGTTTTTGGGCCGGGAGGGAGGAGGAGCGAGAGCACCTGGTCCCTTTGCACGCTGGCTCTGGCGGAAAGGGAGCTGGGCTGGTCCAGCCGCTGTCCCAACCCTGGCTCTCCATGCAAGGGTCAGCAGAGCCCAAAGCGTGAGGATCAGCATCTTCCCAGGCGCAGCTGGATGCCCAGGTGCGAAATCCACCCTCCACTTCACAGCATCGTCTCCAGCTCCTTGCTGGGGTTGGGGTGACACCGACTCAGGACAGTCAAATCCACCGCGTTTTCCCCCCGGGGTTTCTGGCTCATTTCCTGGGCGGGGCAGGGCAGGAGCTGGTCCGAGGCACCGGAGCTGGGGATGTACCCGGGCAGGCGGGGCCGCGCCGGGAGCAGCAGCCCGCGGGTGCCCCCCGCTCCCCGCCCCGCCAGGCTCGTGCTGCAGCTCTGGGGGGCCTGGGACCCCGGCCCGGCGCAGCAGCAGCTCCCGGGGCGCGCCTGCTGCCCCAAGTCCAGCGCCAGGAGCCTCCGGAAATGGGCCTTCTTGATCTCGGCCTGCACCTGAGAGAGCAGAGGGGGCTGCTGTGCCCGGAGACAGCGAAACAGCCTTCCCTCCCCTTCCTCCTTTCCCTTCCCTTTCCCCTGCCCTTTTCCCTTACCTCCCTTTTTCCTTTCCCTTTCTTTTTTTCCCTCCAAATCCTACTGAGAGGGATGGATCCAAGCTTTTTGCTCTGGTTATCACAGCCTGGGGCTGCAGGTTTGCCTTCCCTGACCCTAAAGGGGCTGGAACAGGGAGCTCAGCTCCTTACTCTCCCCACTTACCTCCCCATTGCAAAAGCAGTAGATAAAAGCCACAAAGAAACCCTGCCAAGAGACCAAAAGAGGTGGAGTTTGAGGTCCCTGAGCCTCCCTGGATGAACATCCCTCAATGCTCAGACCAGTCCCATGTCAACACACCTGGGAGGAGTTAAAGAGCATCTCGTAGTGCATCTGGATCTGCCACAGGAGCCCCGAGACCTCGGTGTAGGGCATGGCCATGAACACCACGTAGTGGACTCCGAAAAGCGGCATCAGCACCAGCGTGGACTTGAGCAACTTCCTGAAAGGAGAAACCCCGGAGCTGTTACCCAGGACCCCCTGGGCAGCCCCCGGCCCCCGCAGTGTCCAGGCTGGAGGTGGGAGCAGGAGGAGCTCGGAACTCCAGAGCCAGGCTTCAGTCCAGCAGAGCTGCCAGAAGCACTGGCTGCCACCGTCCTGCCACCCTTCCTCACTCCTCCAGCCCTGCCCACACCTCTGCTCCTCCTTCACAGCCTCTGGGAGCCATCCTGGCTGAGCAGGCAGGACATGAGGGTTTGGTGCTGCCAGCACTTGCCTGTACTGCTGCCGGGGGTCCAGCTTGCCCGTGGTGGTCCCCCAGAGCTTGGAGGCCAACACCCGGACGATGTTGAGGAAGAGGAAGAAGTTCACCTGCCAACAGACAGCCACGGTGGTGATGGTGCCCACAGTGACCTGGGAGCCCTCAGGGACACAGACAGGCAGCTCTGGGTGAGGTGCAGGCAGGGACATGGCAGCGATGCTGTGGTCAGAGCAGGAGGGACCAGAGCCCCTGGATCCCTCTGGGCCCTCCCTGGGTGCCGGAGTGGCCAGGACAAAACTCCAGTGACCACAAGCAAACAGCTCTGGTCTCTGTCAATCCTCTTTCCCAAAAGGAATCAGGAGGCTCATCCACAGAGTTCTTACCACAACGGCAGCCAGGATGGGGACCTGATAAATCCACTTCATGTTCCCCGCACTGAGGTCCCAGCACCTGAGAAGACCAGTAAAGAAACTCCTTGGAGAAACCTGACATCACAGGGAAGGTAAATTGCCAGCTGCTGGCTCCCTGTACCCCCAACCTTCACCCCTTCGGTGGGCTTTGTGTAAATCTTGAGCCATAGCTACAAGCATTTGTAACCATCATGGTGGGGCAAAGCAGGTTTAAATGAGCGTTAATGTTCCTGAGGGCTCCTTGGCCACCTCATCCCAAACTCCTGCTGTTCGTGTGGTGGCCTTTCTCCTTTTAAAATGCCTCACTCCAGAATGTGCCCTTTAGCATCCATCTCTGTGCTGTTTATTGATCAATTTATGCTGCAAACCTGCATCCACCACCCTCCCAAATGCAGAACAAAACCACTATCACTCTGCATTACTGACAATTCCGTGAACAAGCCTTGAATGTGTGTTCCCTCCTCTTGTTCTATTTGGAAAATTTTCATTTCCAAAAAGCTCTGGTGCCCACAGATACTTTGCTGGCATTCGCAACCACTCTTGCCCTCCCCAAGGCGTGTGTACGTACTGCGTATCCGCCAGCGAGGCCCTGACGCTGGCCCAGACAGACACAAACACAGCAGGGAGACCTGGAAGGGCAGAGCCAGAGGGAGGAGCAGGGCTGAAGCATCACCTTTGCAGATGAAACCAGTTCCTGCATCCCACTGCCCTTCCCTGGGCACTCGGTGCCTCTCAGCCGTGGCTGGTGCTGCAGCTCCCGGCTGCTCTCCGGGACCAGGCAATGGGATGAGGACTGTGCTCACCCCAGCCGATGATGATGAGGACCCACAGGTAGTTCTTGTTGGAGAGGAAGGCCATGAAGATCAGGCTGTGCAGGTAGAGACCTTCCACCAGGATCCAGTAGTGGTTGGTGGCCAGAAAATAGAGGAAGAGAGTCACCACCACCTTGCAGCCAACCTGTGGGCACAGGGAGACGCCCCTGTCAGGCTGGTCCCCAAAAGCAAAACCTTTTGCTTTCTGGTCACCAAAACCCAGCTGTGCCCCATGTTCCTCTTGCAGAGACCTACATCTTCCCTGGGATATTCCAGCATCTTCTTTCCCACAGGACAGATATTCCCTGTACACAGACCAAGGTACTCTGTGGTTCTCGTCTCTAGTGTGGCACCAGGACAGGGAGGAGCTGGGTAGAGCCAGAGGTGGACCTTCATCCCCTCCCCTGAGCAGCACAGCCCTGGACTGGGAGGATCCCAAGCACATCCCATTGCAACAGGGCTCCTAAATCCCCCTTTCCCCCATCCACCACTTGCCAGGTGGCCCCGTTGTCCTGGCAAGGGACCCCGGAAATCGTCCTCCCGCATCCTGTCGGTGTCGCTGGGCGCCGTGCCCGAGTAGAGCACCATGTCCTTCAGGAAGATGCTGAGGGCCCGGCAGATGAAGGAGGTGAAGAGGTGCACGTGGATGTAGTTCCGTGTGCAGTGCAGGCGCCTGCGGAGAAGGGATGTGACACGAACCCAGCCCCAGCTGCCCAGGGCTCAGGGGGGGTCCCAGAGCGAGCTCTGGGGTGTCAGCCTTCCCATGGGCACAGAAACCAGATCTGGGAGCAAGTGGGGTGTCCACACTGCCCAAGAGCAGGGTGGAGCACATCAGGAGCTGGTCACACTGGGGGTGTCTGGGGCTTTGGGAAATTGGCAGACGTTTGTGTTGGGTCTGGGGTTGTTCCCATTCCTTTGGGGGCTGCCCCCCCTCAGGGCTCGTGTGTGGGCAATGGGATGAGGAGGGTTCTCCCACACAGGAGGGGCTTTGGCCTCTCCTTACTTGAAGTAGGAGAGGATGCAGACAGCGACGATGAGGGAGGCCAGGGAGATGGAGTAGCCCACGGTGTACATCAGGTGCAGGCGGTCAAACACCTCCTGGAAGAGAAGGACTGAGCTCCACCTCCCTGCTGGAGCACAGCGGGAGCAGGGCTGCTTTGAGGAGCACTTCCCTGGCCTTTGCTTCATCCTTCCCTGGCCCCCATCCACGCCCCTTTCCCAGCGCCTCTGACAAACACGGTCACCTTCTCGCGGCTCCGGCTCTCGGAGGAGAAGAGCAGGGCACACTCCGTGTAGTTGGCCCAGGTCTTGTTGATGCTGAGAGCCACGGCCCAGGTCCCATAGGCACTGCAGTACCTGTAGGCGTGACCTGGGAACAGCAACGGGCACTGTGGCAGCAGAAGGAGCCGTGGGAAGCCCAGACGTGTCCCTGCTCCGGGGATTGTCACCAGGGTGACGTCGCTCCCTGCCCAGGCACAAGACTTGCCTTTGTGGTTGAAGTCGTAGATGTAGTCGGGGCAAGGCACTGACACCTCCTGGCTGGGGGAGCCCCTGGGCCAGCAGATGATCCCGTCCCACTCCGGAGGGCAGCTGGGGTCTGGCCAAAGAGCAAAGACACGTCTCACATCTCCAGTCAGGGCCTCAGCATAACCTCTGGCTTCCCCAGGTGTGTGCTGGACCAGGGGGAGGAAAACGCTGCCACGATTCCCCTGGGCTGCAGAGAGGGAGAAGCTGCAGGGGGCCAGGGAGAGGGACACATCCCACCTCTTCCAGATGGAGCAAGGCCCCTCCACAGCTCTCATTTGTGGTGTACATGGAGCTGTCTGGAGACTGCTGGAGCCAGTGCTGGCTCCTCAGGGTGATGGTTGCACCCAGAGCACACAGGGTGCCATGAGCTCCACAAACCCCAGGGTGCTGGGTGTCCTCAGCCCCGTCCCGCTCCCGTCAGAGGAGCATTCCCCACCCTGTAACCAGCCCCACCAGGGCTGGCTGGCCCAAACACAGGGGAGGAACAATACCTTTGATCTTCTCCAGCTGGGCCTTTATGTCCCTCTGACACTTTTCCTTGGCCTCCACCAGGAGATAGATCTGCTCTTCTTTCGTGAGAACATCATCGGGATCGACCTGCCCAGACAGAACCCAAGTGACAACCCCTTGGCTCAAATCATGGCATGGCCATGCTCTCCCAACCCTCTCCAGGAGAGTCAGGTTTGGGTGGCTTTGGGTAGATTCAACAACACAGGGAAGAAAGAAAGCTATTCCTGCCTTCCTGCTCTCATTTTTCCCTCTTCCAAGGCTGATGCTGACCCCAAGCCCCCTCCCACCCTCTCCATGTCATTTCTCCTCATGTTTCTGTGCAGAAATCAGTGGCCTGTTGGGCTCCTGCCCCAGCTCCCTGCCACCCACCCCACCAGCAGTGCTGGGTGTCCCTGTTGCCCACACTGAGCTCTCCAGGCCAGGTCTGGCAACCCCTGGGTAAAGTGCCCAACTGGGGCTCAAGGAACAAGCCAGTGCCCAGTGCCCGGAGCAGACAGCACAGCCCATGGCACCTGCAGCCTCCCCATCACACCACATGTGCAAATGTCTTTTGGGGTGTTTTGGGCTGAGATGCTTGAAGGAGTTTAGAGCCAGGATGAGGACACAGCTTTGGAAGTGAAAAGGAGCCGGGATGCAGAGGGGTCACTCTCCCCAGAGTGCCTGCAGTGAGCACAGCCAAACCTGGCCCCAGAGAGGAGATCCAGGACTCCCGTCCACACTCTTCCCCAAACCAGCACCTGGGTGGGTGGATGGGGGCTGGTGAGGGATGTGGGGCAGGTGTGGGATGCTGGGGGCTCATCAGCAGGGTGGGGGCCCGGCTGTGGGAGTCTCACTGGCTGTGCCCAGCTCTGCCTTCACCACATGCCTCCAGCCCCTCCTGCACTGCCGTAATCCACCCGCTCCGTTCCCCCGACGCCTCCAAGGCACTGAACCCTGCCCTCCATGTGTCCAGGAAATGGAAAAGCCATCACGCTGCAGTGCCTCCATGGCTGCTGGAAAGCTTTTAGCAGGAGTGGAGAGAGTGGAGATGCTCTCCCCTCCTGCCCAGCAGCTCTGCAGAGCGGGATGTGAGTCGAGAGCACACCCAGCCCCGAATGGGCCGGTGGCACAACATTTAAAGGCAGGAGAGGGACCGGAGCAGCCCCGGGGCCACGCAGACTTACCAGAGCCCACGCCGAGCTGAGGAGGCAGCAGCAGAGGAGAGTCACCATGATACCTCCCACGGGACCAGATGCCTCCATGGTGCCACCGTGTCACTCGGATGGGGACTTCAGGGACCAGAATCGCTGCCAGTGGTGGAGAGGGCTGGTGTGTTCAGCAGGACAGAGCATCTTCTGGGAGCACCCTCCTGGCTGCCAGCCCCGCTGAGGTGAGGGGGCAGTGGGGGCACAGCCCGTCCCTGGGAGATCAGAGCCCCCTGTTCCTGTGGGCACTGCCCCAGCAGGGCTATAGGGATCTGCTCACAGCCTCTCCAGGCACGGGAGTTTCTCCCCCCACCATGCTTGATCCTATTCTCTCTTTGTGTCTTGCCTGTTTTAAGCAGCTCCGGGAGCGTGTGCAAACAATTCCCGTTCGGATGGGGATGGCAGAGGTTTATTGGCTTAGCCCAAGGTGCTAAAATCCTCTTCATTCAAGGCAGATTCCTCTTCTCTTTTCAGAAACTTCTCTCACTGCCTGGTGGCTCATTTTTCAGCTGTCACAGCATTCTCCCACTGCCCCCATGTCCCAAGTCCCTTCCAGCCCCAGACTGGTCCCAAGGAGCCGGAGGAAGGTGGGGAAAATCCCAGCGAGGTGGCTGGAGGCAGGGAGGCAGAGGGTGCAAGCACGTGAGCAGCACCTCGAGCTGATGCTCCTGCGATGGGATGTCTTTCAGGCAGATGCCAGTTTAACCCTTTTCCTTCTCCGGGGGCTGGGATGTGTTTTGGGGAGATGTGCTGGGATCTGCCCTGCTCCCCCAGGCACCCACAGTGACCTCAGGTCATGTCTGCATTCGGTCTCCTGTGGAGAGGGGCCGGAGGCTCCATCCTGGGGCAGGGGGGTGGAGGGAGCAGCCACCCGGATGGGGTCCCACACCGTCGTTGGGCATCAGGTCAGAGCTGGTCCCACTGCAGCTATCACCATCCCTTATCACCTGCATCCCCCTGCAGCAGCTCCAGGGCTGTCCCCTGCCTTTCAGGGTCATGCTGATGCCCAGATGGCTCCCACCACCCAGCCAGTTCCAACACCTTGTGTCCCCCTGGGAAAATGGGGCACAAACAGGGGAGCCCTCTTTCCCCAGGCAGGTTGTCATTAGTGGGATGAGGCTGGAATTCAACAGCCCAGTGCCAAATCCCTGGAACAGCAGCTCCCAGCCTGGGCCCCTCCCTTGGCCCGTGTAATCCATGTCCAGACACAGCTCTTGCTGCCTCCGTCAGTGCCCCAATCCCGCACGGAGCAGCAGAGCCCCCGGAGCCTCCCTTGGGGTTTTTCTGGCGAGGCAGCTCATTCTGGCCCCAGCCATGAGCCCCCACGGCTGCGTGATGAGGGGCAGAGTCCTGCTGGGCTCCTGCGGCGAGGGAAGGCCGAGGGAGCACCGCAGATCCCAAGGACGGGGCTCAGGAGGGGCTGCTGCTCCTGCTGATAGAATCAGACAGCAGCACAAGCCCCGCAGTGGCCATCAGCTGAAAACCAGGGAGGGCCTGGGGACATCGTCGGCAGCTGCCTGTCTGCACCGCCCGGGCCACGGCGTGGGCACGACGTGAGCTCTGCCAGCGGCTCCTCGGGATGCTGCATGGGCACAGAGGGCAACCGAGGGATAAACAGTCCAACTGCACCATGAATGTTTTCTGAAGGCTCTGCTGGGTCTGGTTTCTGACCCAGAAGCTGCTGGGGAGTGAGGATGGAGTTAAGGTGAGGTTATTTTGGAGTCGGATGGATGCTGAGGGGGAGGCAGCTCAGGGGCAATTTGATTCCCTTGATTTCCCAGGCGAAACCTGACCCAGGTTCTGAGTTCACACTTAGCAAAACATGTTGAGTTTTTTTGCTAAATGACTTGTATATTCTAGAGAGCTCTGGAAAGCAGTGATTGCAAATGACACCCATCCAGCCCTCTCAGCTCCCCAGTCCCCATTAGCAATCAGGAGATGATGGCACACAGCAAATTCCCAGCAGTCTGTGGCTGCTCCCTCCTCCTGAATGACCCCTGTAACTCCTGTGCCCTGGTGCCCCACACATCTTGTTTAAGTTACTGCTTTAGAATGTCTCAGTATAACCCTCAAGCCCCATTTTCTGGGATGCTGAACTTCAGTGAGTTCTGTGCCTTTGTGGGTCTTCAAACAGTTGGGAGAGGAGGGTGAGAGCAGGAGCATCTCCCACCAGAGCCTGCCCAGCACCTGGAGAGGAGCCGAAAGGAGACCCCATCTGCCCTGCAGCTTTTGGAGGTGCTTGGGATGGGTGGTGCAAGGCTGGGAAAAATTTGTGCTGATGAATTCAGCTGCGGCTTTGGCTATCACTTGCGTTTCCTCGTTAGCCATCCTGAGGGAGGTGAGCACCTACACTGGTCTTTTCCAGGGCACAAGCTCAGCCCTGGGGAGAGACCGGGGCAATGCAAACCTGAGCACGAGGCCAAGGGAGTGTTCAGAGATTTCTGAGCTCCTTTGAAGCAGCGCTTCATAAATCCTGTCTTAAATGGGCTCTGCAGTGCTGGCCCTCACAGGGCTGCCTGCAAACAGGCGCGTTTCCCCGTGGGTATTGGCCAGGTTCATCAGCCATCCTGTTGCTATTTTCTTGCCAAGCCCCCGTGGCCATTCGCGTTTAGGTTTCAGTGATCATTTAGCAAGCAGCCCCCATGCAGCCCACCCGGTGCAGGTGCTGGAGGGGGACACGTCCCCCCTTTTGCAGCTGGGGGGGGCGGCTGGTGGCTCCGTGGAGCCAGGAGCTGATGACAATGGGCAATTGTCAAATTGGGGCCCCTCTCGTTTGAGTTTTCTTCCTTTTATAGTAAGTAGCAGTTGCTCCAGCAGCTGGCCTGCCCCTCCAGGGTGAGCACTGGGCTCTGTATATAAGGGAAGGAGCAGCCTTTGCCTTTCATCCCTCGATCGCTTCCCTCGCTGGGCGGCAGGACTCATCCCGCACCTCCGCGAATCCCGGCGCGATGCCGCTCAAGAAACCCGACCCGAAGAAGGAAGCAGCCAAAGCAGCTCCAGGCTCGGAGCCTGCTTTCGATCCCAAGAGCGTGAAGGTGAGTGAGGAATGAAGATGTCACCGTGTTTCTCCGTGCCTGTCATCTGCCAGGCACAGGCGATGCAAAGCGCTGTGCAAATGGCATTAGCCAGGCTGGAAGCCAGCCTTGGGAGGGGAAAATTATCTGATAGTGTGGATGCAGCAGGCTGGGAGTGATGCTCTCCTCGCTGGGGGGATGTCTCAATCCTCCCCACCCAGCCCTGCCCAGCACTCACTGGAGGGAACCGGGACGCCGCTCCCGGAGCTCCGGCTGCAGAGTCGAATCCCCCAGCTCCTGCTGAGCCCCCGTGTCGGGGCCCCAGCAGCAATAAAAAGCTTCTCTGCCACCCACTGCCTCCATCCTGAAGTATTTTTTTGCCTGTGTTGCCTCCTCCACATAAGAGCATCCTTTATCCAATGGCTCCACAACAGGAGCTCGCTTTTTCTGTGATTCCTTGGGATACTCACATTTTTAAGACAGAGCTGTGGCAGGAGAGTTATTAAGAGTAGGCTCAGCATGGAGGCTATTTAATCACTTGAACTTGGGATCAGGCCTTAAAATAACATCCTTTCCACCCAAAATAGTCCTGACTGTGGTCTGAGCATCCCTCCTGCCTGCCCACCCCGCTGCTGCCGGCTGTGCTCTCCACAGGGATCTCAGCTCCACAATGAGGGCAGAAGCAGTCGGGTTCACAGCACAGCCAGACACGGCACAGATATGGGATGTGGCATGGATACGGCCCCTGCCCCGAGCCTGGGGAGGGAGAGGCCCAGAGGGGAGAGCCCCTTTGCTCCCCCCAGCAGTAGCACACCTCTCATGCCTGGCTCTGCTCCCTTCTCTTTACAGATTGAATTCACAGCAGAGCAGATTGAAGGTAAGTGCTGAGTTCAGCTTCTCTCAGAGATGGCTTTAGAAATGGGGAATCCTTTTTCCAGGTAGTTTTTCACCACAGACATGAGAGCCGAGGCCCCACACATCAAATCCCCTCTTGGGGGAAAGACCAGCAGGATCCAGAGCCTGGCAGAGGAAAGATGTTTTTCATTCGTGGTGCGAGTCATGGGTCCAAGTCAGGGATTCTGGTGGGAGGAACAGCCCCGGAGAGTGGAGATCCGAGTGGGAAAGGGGATAAGTAGGGATGTCCTGCAGCAAAGCCAGCTGCTGAGGGTGCAGGGATCCAGCAGGTCACCCAGCCAGCTCTGCAGAGGTGACAAAACCTGCCCGAGCAGCCAAGCGACTCGTCCAAGGAGTCTGGCAAAACTCAGCCCGCATTGCTCAAGCTCACTCAGGGCTGTGACGCGTTCCGAGGGCACAGCGCGCACGTGTCCGTCCCTTCCCTGCCGGCCAGGCACCACTGGAGCGGGAATGGGGCCACTCCGAGCTCTTCTTCCCTGCAGAGTTCAGAGAAGCCTTCGGGCTGTTTGACCGGACGCCCACGGGGACGATGCAGATCAGCTACGGACAGTGCGGGGACGTCCTGCGGGCACTCGGCCACAACCCCACCAACGCAGAGGTCCTCAAGGTGCTGGGCAAGCCCAAACCAGAAGGTGACAGCAGGCTGGGGATGGGGTGGGACGAGCAATTCCTGTTCTCCCTGGCAGCAAGTAGAGGGTTACATTCCCTGTAGGAAGAACCCTGCAAGGTGAAGGAACTGGGAAGGAAATTATGCAGACAGGCTTCATTCCTGTGTAATTCCTTCACTCCCCTTCCCCATACCATGGATGATGACATAAGGGATAGGCAGTCCTCACACAGGAATGGTGGCAAGTGATGCTTAGCAGACCTTTTCCTGAACTGGTGCAAACTGGTATAACCTGACCAGTCCCAGCGTGGCCATATTACCGTGGTGACAGACAACCCACCTGATGGTTTAATTTTGGGCTGATATCAGGGGTCTCTGTGCAGACATAAACATCCTCTGATGTTAATACTTCATTCCTCATATGGATCTTCCAATCTCAAGTCTAATATAATAGTTCCATCTCCTCATGGGGCTTCTCCCCTGTACTCTGATGGAAAAGAGAGCAAGAAAGTTAATCAGGAGGCCCTCAGAGGCTGAATTCAGCCCCGTGAGGTTCACCTCTGATCCCATCTCCTCCCCTTCCAGAAATGAACACAAAGATGCTGGACTTTGAGACGTTCCTCCCCATCCTGCAGCACTTCACCCGCAACAAGGAGCAGGGCACCTTCGAGGACTTTGTGGAAGGGCTGCGTGTCTTCGACAAGGAGGGCAACGGGATGGTCATGGGGGCCGAGCTGCGCCATGTGCTGGTCACGCTGGGTATGGGCTGGCCTCGGGGGGGAGCAGGGCATGGGCCCCAGGCTCCTTCTGGGCAAGTGGCTCAGGTAGCTGGCTGGCCTCATGTATTGCAGAGACCCTTTTCACTCTGCTGCTCATTGTCTCCTTTAGGAGTCAATGACTCCTGAATGCGTGGCCTTTTCCATCTTATGCCACAGCTTCATGCATGATCCAGGCAAGATGGAGACTCCAGAACACCCTCAGTTATCACACAACAGCTGCAGTGTGGTCTTCTCTCTGCAATGTCCCACCAGCATTCCTCAATAGTGGCACACAGCTCTTCTTTAATCCCCTTCTCCTTCCTCTGGTGTCTTTGTTTATCTGGAAGAAGGACAGGAAGGTCCTGGCAGGCTGAAAACCCTTCCCCTCACCTCTCCATCCTCCTCTTCCAGGAGAGAAGATGACGGAAAGTGAGGTGGAGCAGCTCATGGCAGGGCAGGAAGATGCCAACGGCTGTATCAACTATGAAGGTAGGAGCAAGAGATTCCCACTGGGGCCATCTCAGACACGGCTGTCTTGTCTTAGGGTGCAAAATGCATCCTCTGCAAGGGCTCTGGTTGGACTCAATGACCTTAATGGTCTTTTCTAACCTTAGTGATTCCGTGATGCTATGACAGTGGTGATCACTGGAAGGGCGGTGTGGGCCACCCTCCAAAGCCTTTCCAAAAAAGTGCTGAGACGTGTCAGCCAGGGTGGGAACAAGGTGGTTGTGCCAGTGATTTCCAGGAAAAGCAGCTGAAGACAACATGTTTCCAAGGAGTTCAGGGCTGTTTTATCCCCAGTTTTGGCACTGTTTTGTTGCAAGCTATTGAAAATAAACAAAGCCAGCATCTTTCACAGCAGAGGCTAATTGGGAACATTTGGAGACCTGGATCACTCGCGGCTCCAAGAGGGTGAAAATCTGGAATAGGAGGTGGTTAAATTTGGGAACCCCTAAAATTGGAGAGCAGTGAGGAAAAGAGGGGACCCATTTCTCTTGGCCTCAGAAAACTGGGGATAATGGTACTGCCTCAGCTCCAAGGGTTGGCATCACTCTGACCAGGTTGGGGATGGCATGCAAAAAGTGGGAACAGAAAGAGGAACATCAGTCCTGGCAGAGCATCCCCTTCATCCCTGGGGTGTCTGGGCTGGGGATCCCCCCTGCTGCCTCTCCACCTGCCCCCCCAGCTCACAGCATACCCTGACCTCTCACACTCTCATTTCTCCTCAGCTTTTGTCAAGCACATCATGTCTGGCTGAAAGGAGAAACTTCAGGCGAGTTCAGCGGCGTCTCCTGCTGCTCACTCCAAAATTTGAAATCCTGCAAGTAACAGACAGGGGCAGAGAAGCCAAAACCCAAAACTGCAGTGGATTAATGCCACAGGAATAATCCCAGCTCTGAAGGCACAAAAGTTGTGTTGATGATAAGGAATTTCATTTGTAACTCCTGCCAATTAAAATTTATCAGGACAGCATCACCCCTGTGATGGTCATTTGTGGTCTGAATAATTGTGTGGAGTCTGCTCCGAAGGAAAGAGGTGGTTTACGGTGCCACATTTTCTAACCTGCCAGAAGCTGAGGGGGTCAACAGCAGCCAGTGGAAATAAATATTTAAAAACCTGCATCAGTGAATGACTCGATGCTAAGAAAATATGAAGTGCTTAGAGAAGAAATTTCCAAACTGAGAAATACCCATTAATTTTAGAAAGAATATGGAAAAGGTACCATGGATGTTTGTGAAGCTTTTTCATGTTCCTAGAGATCTGCCTGAGGAAAACAGAAAAACATTGCTGAGGGGATGAGGTTTCTTTGAGGGTGAATTATCCCTCTAAAATCTATTCAATTGAAAAGAAAATCCAAATTGCTGCCTGGCCCGAGCTTCCCCTGCCAATTTCTTATTGTTTCATTATCTATTTACTTTTTTAAACACTTCTCCTTCCCTCAGCTATGTAAAAGCCAGGAGGCCAAAAAAAAAAAAAGTAAAAGTGACCTTCAGATACTGCTAAACACACAAATTAAACATTTAAAAATCTCTCCCCTCCCAAAATCTCTTTAAACATCAGAAGGTTAAAAGGCAGACAGACAGAATTCTGAACTTTGAATGTTCAGCATCCTTTTTATCTTCTTTTTAATCCATTTCTCTCCAGTTCTTGTTCAGCAGCTCAGCAATATAGATGGTTGGGTGGCAAACGCTGCCAGGAGGTTTAATTCTTCACATAACTATTTGCATATAGAACTCTCTTTTAAATGGTGTGGAATTATAGCTCTTGACATTTTGGGTTCATCTGAGAAGGAATACTCTGAATACTCTCATCCCAAAGATTCTTTGCATTGAGTCCTCTCCTGCTTGTCTCCCAGGCTCTCAGAAATGCTTGAACCCACCTGAGCACCATGAAGAGCACGATTCCTCCATCCATGTGCTTTCCCTGAGATGTTTTGCCTAAGCTGTCATGAAGTGCTGGCCACCACGTGTGTGCCTAAGCCTGGTATTCAATGACATACCAGCAACTAGGTTTTAAACCTCAAGTTACTCTTTTCAGGTTTTCCCTGTGACATTTGGCTCATTAAATTTCATTCCTTCCTCCCTTACATGGTTTGTCTGCTTTGGCTTGGGACTACTTATTGACACGGTGGATGGAGAAAAGCCCTCGGTCTCCACCAGCTCTCAGAGGCAGCAGGGTGTTCCCATTCCCCAAAGGGAGAGGGGGAAAAGGCAGGGAATGCTAAGCAAGAGTTCAGACTTGTAAGTGAGGACCATCACCCCTGCCTTGGCACTGTAGCTGTCTGGGGGCTGTGTGATACAAGCTGGTGACTCTCTCCCCCTTCCTACCTGCAAAGCAATCATCAGAGCATCGACACAAGCCGTGAATAATTCATGACACGTAACTCAGCCTTCCCATCAGCAGAACACTGGGAGCAGAAAACACTTCCCTTTGATTTGTTCCTTATTCCAACGTCCTCACACTGACTTTGACTAGAAATTGAAGGCATTTTGCTCCGATGTGTTGACTTCAGCTGCCACTCGCTCGTTCCTGTGCAGTGACTGAGTAACAGCTGCTTTCAATTCCCACTGTTTGATTCAACTGCTCATAAAAAGCAACATAAGCTGTTTATAGATGCAAGATTAGATTTGAGCTCCTCTCTGTGCTATTCCTACAGCTTCCATCGGGCAGGATCTGGGCACCTCGTGCTTTTAATGTACTATCTGTGCTTTAACCTCCTAGAGGACTGCAGTGACGAGGTCAGAAGGGACCCTGCTTGCTGCACACTCACTCCAGGGTCACGTTTGTCCTTGTCACAGCCATGGCACCGACTCCTGCAGCGGAACGTGCTGTGGCAGAGAGGAATGGAGCAGAGGAGAGGTGGGGACCTGCCTCAACTCACAGAGGAAATCCACAGCAGGGACTGGGGGCCCTGGAGCCATGATATTCCTGCTATAGCCATGATATCTCTGCTATAGCCGTGATATCCCTGCTAGCCTTGACATTCCTGCTAAAGCTGGGATATCCCTACTAGCCTTGATATCTCTGCTAGCCATGGTATTCCTGCTACAGCTGTGATATCCCTGCCCTGCAAGCCCAGAGGCTGCACTCTCACTCCTCTGTGCAGAGCACAAGCCTTGTGCTTGAGCCTCCAGCTTCCATGCTGAAAGGAGTAACACTAAATTAAAACCAAAGTGAGACCTGCAGAGACAGATAGAAAGCAAGCAGTGGGAAAGGACAGAACTAGAGGGAAACAATTTTTTGTGTGAAAAATCCAGCCCTTGAAGCACCCTTGGGGGAAGAGGCAGCCACACTTTACTCTGGGGACCTGTTGTGTCTCTTTAGGATAAAGCAGAGCTTGTTTGTAGCAAAGCAGGTTGGAATGATGCACTTGAACAGGCACAGTGTGTTTGTCTGTACCTCTACTTGTGCCTCCATGCCTCTTCCCCAGCAAGGCTGCTCCCCTCCTCCTCTGGAAAAGCTGAGGATTCCACAGAGAAAGCAGCTTTAATCCCATGGACATTTATAAAAGCATCTGTGGGCGCCAGTGAGTGACCCCACTGGCAGAACTGCACTCTAGGACTGAGGAGTCTCTGTAAACCCAGATCTCCAAAGACAACAGTAAACACTGACCTTTTACAGTTCGGATGTTTCACATGAATTCCAGGGGACTCTGAGGAGAGGTACAAGGAGCCCCCATGCTCTGGAGAGCCTGTATCTCCTCAGGCTGTGATAAGACAGACTCTCATACCAAAGAAGGTCTGGATGTCAGGAGTTCTGTGCCCTGGGGAATGGGAGAGACAGATGGAGCCAGCTTTCATCCCCAGGAGTTATCTGCAGTGCGCGAGATCAGGAGGAGGATGAACATGGACTGTGCTCCTGGAAAGGCTCCTTGCATGGAGCACAGAGTCCGTGTGTAGGTGTGTGTGCATCGGGGTGCTGTTGTGGCTGATTCAGCAAGCCCACGGAAGGATTTGGAGAAGGAAGGCCTCTGCTAGCTGCAGGTGGCTATTGATAGGTCAGTATTTTTAATAAATTGAGGTTTACTTGTGCATCTTTATTCCATTCTTTTGCTAAAGCTCTGTGTGCCAGATATTGCACTTTCAAACACATCCAAGTTGTAATTGGCAAATTACCTGCCTTGTCCCTGTACCCCAGTCTGCCAGTTTTAGTACTGGATAGGAGGACATCAGGAGGAATTTTTTCACAGAATGGGCTGTTAAACATTGGCAGGGGCTGCCCAGGGAGGTGTTGGGAGTCCCCATCCCTGGAAGTGTCCAAGGAATGATGGACGTGGCACTCAGTGCTATTGACGTGGTCTATTGACAAGGCGGGGATCAGTCACAGGTTGGACTCGATGATCTGGGAGGTCTTTTTCAACCCACAGGATCCTGTGATTTTGTGATACTGTGGCTGAACCTACCTGGGGAGCACCATCGGCAGGGACCCCTCAGTGACGGGGACAGGACCTGGGCCGCGCTGACCCCGACCCTGGGGACGGGGACACGGGAACCACCAGCCAAAGCCAGCGCAGGGGCCGGGCTGGCTCAGGACGCACTGGTGATGGCAGGAGCGAGCCCTCGGACCAGCACCCCGAGAGACGCGGGGGCTCCCGACAGACCTGGCGATCCCCAGAGCCCGTTCTGTGGCACAAAGTGCAACTTCTACATTCCATGGGCGCGAAGGCGCCCTGAGGGACGAGGCACAGGCCCTGCCGGGGGTTCACCGGCCTCCTCACGCTCGTCCATCTCCGTTGTCGCTCGATCATCTCCGGCTCTGCTCGGGCGGCTCCGTCCCAGCTCGGCCATCTCCGTCCCAGCTCGGCCATCTCCGTCCCAGCTCGGCCATCTCCGTCGCCGGGTAGTTTCCTCCCGGCTGCCGAGTGCGCCTTTCCCAGCTGTTTTCCGTCGACGCTCGGCTCTTTCCGCCTGCGCCTTCGTGTATTTCCGGCGGACGATTCGGGTATTTCCGCCGCCGGTTCGGGCGGACTCGGCGCCCGCCGGCCTCGCTCGCTCCGGTAACGGTCGGTGCGGGTTCAAATGAGCCGCGGCCGGGCCGGGCCCCGC
>VZTH01016858.1:68505-92015 GCA_013397815.1 Aleadryas rufinucha
CCCATTTTTAATTTAGGGTTTTTGAGCCTCTGTTCCTGCTTTGTTTTCCTTCTGTTCTGGTAATGAAGTTTAACTTCCTGCTTGGGGAAAGCAGAGGAATGCCTCACAATTAGGTTGGAAAATCAAATCATGTAACAGTAGCAATAGTTATTTTATAGTAAAACCTCCTTAAAATTAAACTCAGATTTGTGTGTTTTAAGTGCAGTGTTTACAGTGATCTGGTTTATGGTATCAAATGGGAGAGTGTTGGGCTTTTTTAATAACCCTCAAGCACTGCATGTCTTCCAAGGGCACTTGAGGATAGATGCAGCACACAAATTCTACAAATTGGCTTGACATTGAAAGCTGCCTTTGCTAATAATGCTGTTCAGATATGTTGATTGGCTCAAAGAGAGCCTTGTGATGGTGAGAGAAAAGCACTGTGAAATTGAGACTGAGACTCAGAACATATGGAACAGGTGTCTCCTGCTGAATCCCTGCTAATTGTCACTTCATGTTGGAGCTGTCAGGTCCGGGGTGTCCTGGGCAGTGAGCGGGCAGCAGTGACACAAATCTGTACTTTCTCTGGGTCCTTCAAACACTTTTGTGATGTGTTCTAGCACCTTTTATTTCTTTAACCTGTTCTCCATGACCTGAGATAAGCTTTTTGTTCTTCCATACTTCTTTCTCCTCAAAACTGGTGGTCAGCTTTCCTTCTCTATTTTGAAAGCTATTGTTCCCTAACCACTAACATAAAAAACACCCCACTCCTTAAGCTAAAATGCAAGCATCATATCATTTCTCATGCTAAACAACCTGAGCTTTTAGTTTGAATTAAACTGTATAAACTATTTCATGCTCTGTTTTGTAATGAAGTATTTTGCCTGCCATGCCCACAATGCAATTCTTAACCATGGAAGCACAAACCTAAGTTTTGAGAAATAAAGGCTTCTTTTTCCTTGTGTCAGGGTTACAAATGAAATCTGGGGTGTTTGATCTGGTGCTTAAATGAGAAATGTTGTGTAGAATATTATGGAACCTGATAATCCAGGTGTGCATGAAGGAAATAGCATTTTAGGGATGACAGAGCTCCCCTGAACACAACACACTGTGAGGCACAAGGAAATGGCAGACTGAAGGTAATTGCCAAGGTTTTAGGAACAAANAGCGGGCAGCAGTGACACAAATCTGTACTTTCTCTGGGTCCTTCAAACACTTTTGTGATGTGTTCTAGCACCTTTTATTTCTTTAACCTGTTCTCCATGACCTGAGATAAGCTTTTTGTTCTTCCATACTTCTTTCTCCTCAAAACTGGTGGTCAGCTTTCCTTCTCTATTTTGAAAGCTATTGTTCCCTAACCACTAACATAAAAAACACCCCACTCCTTAAGCTAAAATGCAAGCATCATATCATTTCTCATGCTAAACAACCTGAGCTTTTAGTTTGAATTAAACTGTATAAACTATTTCATGCTCTGTTTTGTAATGAAGTATTTTGCCTGCCATGCCCACAATGCAATTCTTAACCATGGAAGCACAAACCTAAGTTTTGAGAAATAAAGGCTTCTTTTTCCTTGTGTCAGGGTTACAAATGAAATCTGGGGTGTTTGATCTGGTGCTTAAATGAGAAATGTTGTGTAGAATATTATGGAACCTGATAATCCAGGTGTGCATGAAGGAAATAGCATTTTAGGGATGACAGAGCTCCCCTGAACACAACACACTGTGAGGCACAAGGAAATGGCAGACTGAAGGTAATTGCCAAGGTTTTAGGAACAAAGAGAATCCACTTTTTGCAGCAGCCAGGAGAAAAATACCTGACTTGA
Source organism: Aleadryas rufinucha (assembly GCA_013397815.1). NCBI lineage: Eukaryota > Metazoa > Chordata > Aves > Passeriformes > Aleadryas > Aleadryas rufinucha. The sequence continues at coordinate 70,310 of VZTH01016858.1, forward strand.
TAGTGACACATCTTTACAGAATAATTCTCTGCAAGAATACTTCAAACAGCCTTTTTCAGTGACCAGCAGTGCTGAGAGAAAGCAGCATGAATGCTGACACTTGGTGCAAGCAATTAACTGCTAACAAAACATCTGGCTCCTGGTTAAAATAAGTGGTTACACTGCAGAGTGGAAGCTGCAGAACTTGAATACAGCAGCTCCACGTTGGCAGGAGTGATTTCACCCTGAGAAGAACTTCTTTTAAGTCTACCTGCAATTACTGTCCTTGATGGGACATCTGTGGCTTGGTCCTTTCCCAGAACTCTCCAAGTCTGTTAAAGCAGTGGATAAAAATTGATTTAACTTGAATTTTCAGAAAGGTCTTCTGGTGGTTTTAAGGCAAGGCTAATAAAATGTCCTCTGTTTGGGTCTTCTGTTCCCATTCTCACAGTCCAAGTGATGACAAAAACTTAAAATAGTCAGTTTTCAGTGAAGCAAAGGATTTGGGCAGATTCCCAGAGAGGTTTTTGTACAGTGCTCATATTGATTTTTGTAAAGAGTTCCCTGTAGGTGGGTGAACAAACATCAAAATTGTTTCTTTTAATGCTGAATTCAATCTGTAGGATAATGTGTTCTGAAAAGTGTAAAGGTAGTGTGGGTTTATTAATTGTTTGGAGTTTGAAGTTGCTCGTGTTCATACACAGCTTTTGATTTAAAATATCATTGTGTGAGGGTGATTTGAGTGTAACATTTGGGGAAGTACAGAGGGTGGGTTAGGCCACCCTGGATGAGCAAAATCTGTGAGTTTACAGGAAGGATTGAAGTTACTTCAGGGGTTAATTCTGTCCTTTATGGTGTAATCACAAGTGGGTCTGACCAAAGCATCTGAATGGTGCTGTCAGGCCCCTTTCCCAATGAAATAACGAGAGTAGGCAGCAAAAGGACAGGACTCAGTGCTGGTGAGGCTTTGACTGGTAAGTGACCAACTTTAATAGGCATTAAAATCTGAAAATCTTCTCCACTGAGTCATGTGAAGGTAAAGCATTGAAGGCTTTAGAACAAGAACAGAAGTAAAATTGCAGATGGAAAAAGACCACTTGAAATTGGGATTAAAACTGGCTACTTGGGCTGGCATAGATCTTCCTTCTGACAGTTGTTGTCCTTTGCGTTGTGCCATTGTTTATGCACTCCTTAAAGTAGTGCAAAGTGTTGGTGGCAGGTGTGGTGATACCCTGAGCCAAGTCGGGCTTGGTGTGGCCAAGCTGTTAAAGTAGCTGTGGCCTGGCTGCTTTGCTTGGACTGCTGCTGTTCTAACAACAAACTGGCTGACCACTTACTTAGGTTGGGTAGCCAGAAGGATCGAAGTTCCTTTACAGCTGGAGATGTTAAGAGTTGATCTGGCCAGCCAAGGAAATGGCATAGGAAGTTTGGTAATCACCAACAGATAAAGAAATGTACTTCATTCAGGAATGAATTTCTAGTATCAATACCCATTTTCTTCCATCTTGTGCATAGCTAGCTTTTACTCCCTGGCCCCAAATTCTTTGTGCTAAAGTGATTAACGAGTAACTGATGATTTTTTTCTTACATTTTGTTTTCCAGTACACTCAGAAGAAGCACTGTTTTTACTGGCAACATGTTACTACCGCTCAGGAAAGGCCTATAAAGCTTACAGGCTCCTAAAGGGACACAGCTGTACCACCCCACAGTGTAAATACCTGCTTGCAAAATGTTGTGTGGACCTCAGCAAGTAAGTAAATCCTTCATGTTCTGTCCAGGGTTACAAATGGATTCATTTTTTTCTTGGATTTCTCTTTGGAAGCTGTCATCTTGTATAAACCAGAAATTCAGTCATTGTGAAGGCTGACAGCCAGTGGCCCATTCCGTGTGAGTGGTGCTGCTCCTGCGGGTGGAGGAGGTGCAAACTGAGCCTTTGTTTTCCTTCTGAGCCCTTCTTGCAAGAAAGAAAGGCATTAAAATCCAAAATCTCTGCCATATCCCAGTATTGGGTCTTAACTCGGTGCATGGGGCCTTACAGATTGTATTTCTTCAGAAAACAAAGCCAAATTAAGCACTGTCTTAGCTTAGATAAAGCACCTTCAAAGATCAAATGTCTGGAAGATTTTCTTGGCCTTCATCCTAGAATTAATCACTTTTGGAAAAGTCATGCTGTATTTTGTACCTTTGCTTTTGGGTTTGTTTTGTTTTTCTTCCCTCCCGGTAGAGCTGTTTGACTTCAGAGTCCTGAACCTCCCTGTTGTAGAGGAATCCATTGGTTACTTAACGTTCATTTGCAGGAGTTGGTTTGTGGTTTAAAACCTGTGAACACTGACAGTGGGTTTCTGTTTTTGTTTGCAGCAGGGTGAAAACACTGGACTGCCAGTCCTGTGAGCCTTGTAACCCCTTTAAACCTCTTGTTTTTTAAAAAGGCTTGCAGAAGGAGAGCAGATCTTGTCTGGTGGAGTGTTGAATAAACAGAAAAGCCATGATGACATTGTTATGGAGTTTGGTGACTCTGCATGCTTTACACTCTCCTTACTGGGACATGTCTACTGGTAAAGTTGCTTCTTCATTTTGCCCAATAAAGTTGGAGGGTTTTTACTTGACCAAGCCCAGATTTAGTCAAACACACCCTTAGTCATTACAGGAGACCTTGTCTCTGGGTTGCACCACTTTGGAGCACGATAAATTCGGGTGGGGAGTTGTGGAATCAGTCTAATCTGGGAATGCAAGAATGGTTTAGTTTTCACCCAAAGACTGAAAACGCAAATTCCTCTTTCCCAGGTGGATAAGAAAGCAATCCAAGAGTCTGGGGTTTTTTATATACCTTTGCATTTGCTCTGTATTCTTCCCTAAGGAAAACTGTCGGCTTGTTTCTCAGTGTTGCCATTTAGATTTTTCTCATCTGTTTTCTACATGTGTAGCTCTAACCTTCAAATCAAGGTTCTGAGAGTGCCAGGCAGAATAACTTGACAAATTTAAGTGTTTTGACTTGCCAAGATGCAAGAAAGGTTTCAGTAAATGTGAATGATTGATTGGAGTAGTTTAGCTCGTGGATTCTTCTCTACTATATCTGTTCTCAATTATTTTCAAAATTATTTCTTTGTAGGCAAATACTTACGTGTTCAGTTTAGCCCCTAATTTCTATGCAAAAATATGATCCATATTAACACATAGATACTTAAGATGGCTGGAAGGCTGGCAATTGGGTTGCTGTTGGCAAAAAAGAAACAAGCTGTTGCAAAGAACAGCATCTTCCTAAAAATGAAAATTCTCAAGCTATTCTAGTGCTTATGTAACTTTTTTTGACAACTGTGTCTAAATATGTCAAATAACTTCAAAAGAACTCAGTATTCCTCTGGCTTTAAAAATGAGGAATGTTTCTATGCCTCTCAACATGTTTTTGTTTTTCAACTCCTCTTCTGGAAAACTCTCTTGAACAAAAGTGCTGTTCTGAAGTTTCCCTGTGAACTGTTTCATTCTTTTTGCAGCAAGACAGACCGGCTTGCCAAAGGATCAGAATGTTACCAAAAGAGCCTTAGTTTAAATCCTTTCCTCTGGTCCCCTTTTGAATCACTATGTGAAATAGGTGAGTCTGCTGAACTGTTTTACTCAGTAATTCTTTGGAGAGACTTTTGTGAGCAACAATTAATTTGAAATACTTTGCCATTTTTCAAAACTTCTGTCTTGTTTTCTTCCATTTTCATTATTTATACATTTTTGGATTTAACAATACCCTGTGCTTTCCAGCCTACATTTAGTAGACACTTAGAAACTGTTTCTGAGAATAGCTTGAAAAAACAATAAATAAAAATTACTAAAAATATTGATTGTCAAGGGTTTTGTAGCAGAAGAATGGAAGAACATTTCTGCTTTAGTATAAAGGGCCCAGAGTGACCTGGTGTAGTGAGGGTGTCCCTACCTATTGCAGAGGGTGAGAACAAGATGATTTTTAAGGTCCCTTCCAACCCAACCCAAACGTTCTATGATTCTATGAAATGTTTTAAAACACTTCTAAAATCCTTTGTCCCCTGTCCTTATTTCAGAGTGAATATTCAGTGCATAGATTCAGGAATGACTATTAAATCTCCTTCCACTCTTACAGGTGAAAAGCCAGACCCTGACCAAACATTTAAATTAACATCCTTACAGAACTTCAGCAGCTGTCTGCCCAACACTTGCACAACGTTGGTGTCTAATCACAACATATCCCACAGACAGCCCGAGACTGTCCTCATGGAGACACCCCAGGACACAATTGTGAGTTCTGCTGAAATCGTTGTAAAATTATTTCCTAAAATCAGTTCGTTTTTCCAGCTTAACTGAAAAATGTTAATTAAACTATACCCTGAGTACCTAATGGCTGCCTTTTATTCTTTAGGAGTTGAACAGAATCAACCTAGAATCCTCCAATTCGAAGTATTCCTCTTTGAATTCGGACTCTTCCATGTCTTACATTGACTCGGCCGTGATTTCCTCAGATTCTGTCCCTCTGGGGTCAGGAACTGCCATATTGTCCAAACAGGCTCAAAATAAACCAAAAACTGGACGGAGTTTACTGGGGGGACCCGCAGCTTTGAGCCCACTAACTCCAAGGTGAGTCCCGAGCTCTGCCCAGGGCTGAGCTGCTGCTGCTGTCTGGGGTTTGAACAGGAGGGCTGGTGCTGCTCAGCACACCCAGACACACACCTGGGTACAATTCTGTGAACAGTGCTACACAAGGGAAACCCAGACAGCTTCAGGAACTGCTCTTGGTCCTAGTGCTGATCTCTTCTGGTTCTTAAACAAACTGGGGTTTGGAGGGGAATTGTAGATTCAGGATATTGCTTATTGCCATGTTCTCACTTGAAGAATCTCTAAAGGAATATGTTACTGCTCTGGAATAAACTTTATTATGAAAGGCTGCTGCAAAGAGCTTTTCCTGAGGAACAACTCTTGATGGTCCTGTGTGTCCCTTCCAGCTCAGGGTATTCCATGATCTCGGTCTCTGTTTTAACCCCAGCATCAGAGCAGCTCTCCAGGTGTAACAGACACTGACCCTTCCTCTCTGCTTTGTTCTCAGCTTTGGAATTTTGCCACTAGAAACCCCAAGCCCTGGAGATGGATCCTATTTACAGAACTACACCAACTCTTCCTCTGTCATCGATGTGCCATCCACCGGAGCACCTTCAAAGAAGGTACCTTGCATTCTGGAACACAGCTGCTCTTCTGAGAGCTTGACATTGCAGTGCACTTTAAACAAGAATCCATAACACAGAGAAAAAGACATGTGAGCTGAGTTTTCCCCCAAAAATGCCCAGGCTGGTGTTGCTGGAGTAACCTAGGGAAGGTCTCTGTGTTCTGTCTGCCTCCCATCACAGAGGGTACAAACACTGGTGCTTCCAAACAACAGCAGGTTCAAACTTCTCAGTATGCAGGGTGGAGTGTGAAGACTTGGAGTTTTCATTTTGCTTATTTAAGGTATTTTTTGAAGCCTCAAGTGAGCTGAAGCTACTACTCTCTTGCAAGTAGTTCTTGAATTGTAGTTTACAGGCCAGAGTAATAAAAATCCTACTGCTGGTCTGTGAAGGACTGAGAGAATGGTGCTGTTCCACTCAGCAGTCTTGGGCAGGGGAAACTAAAAATTGTCTGTTTTACTCAGGAAGAAACTGCTGTAGTTGCCATAGCGATAAATGAGAGGTGGAATGTTGGTGACAGTTGAAGAACTATTTGTTCCTTTCTAAAAACAAAAAACCTGAGGATTTTTCCCTGTATTTTTAGTAAATCTATAAGTTACATGAGGGGTGTTGGTGTTTTGTAGGGGGCAGCATTTTGAAGTGAAAACTCGGTGCAAGTAATAGAGTCCCTCAAAAGGTAGAACTTGAATTGCCACGTTTGCTCTGGACAAATCTTGGTGCTCACCTTGCTGTGCCATTCTGAAAGGGAGATTTGGGAACTGTGCTCAAACAGTCTGTTAGGAATGTGCTCTGTATGGCTGATCCAATTCCCATCCTGTACCTGCTCAGGACCAAGGAATTTTCCGTGGTGCGTTTGAAAACAATGGCTTGTGGTGGACTGTGCACGTGTAGGAAGGTAAATTTTCATGAGTCTGAAAAGGGACATGAAATTAGTAAAGTGCAGCTCTTCTGAGAGCTGAAGAGCTTTGGGGAATCAAGTTGGATTTGCTGCTGTTTTGTTGCTTTGCTGAGTGTGGCACAACAGCACTGAGGTGTAAATTCCACTACTCCACACTTGGGCACTGCCCAGACGGAGCTGTGCCACTGCCAAAACACAAATATTTAATACATTTGAATAAACAGCTTCATTTCTGGTTCATGCTTTGTCCAGTGCAAATAATGACTGTGCCAGTTCCACTTTGCTCTCCCAGTTCTGTGTCAGACAAGGTTTGGTGGAGCTGTGGCTGAACAGAGGCAGTTTCCTAGGAAACACTTACATAAGTGAATGAAGCATTAGGATGGATCCAAAGGCTTCCTGTCTGAGTGGGCACGTGTCCTTGCTGGCCCCCTAAACCATCCTCTGGTAACAGAATCTGGGAAAGGAAGGGAAGGATGGAGCTTTAGAGGTTGGATAATGCATTAACTGGCATTGCTTGTGCTGGTGTTGATCCCACTTGTCCCTTCCAAACAGCCATCACTGAACTGCATGTTGGTGTCCCCAGAGTAGGCAGAAAGATAAATTTTTTTAAGCTTTTTTTAAAAAGTAGGAAGAGGAGGATCTGTTCTGAAAGCAGTCTGTGCAGTTTGTGAATGGCTTCTGAATGGGACTGTAATAGGATAATTCAAAAATCCTTTTCTTTCTTTTTTTTTTTTGTTTTGTTTGTTCTGGTTTTTTTCACAACTTTCTGCAGGAAAAAGCCTTTAAATATAATGTCTTTTAATTCCCTTTTGTTCTTGCATAAGCACTTTAACGTATAGTTTCTTGCCACGAGATTGATATGCATATTCATATGCATATTCAAATAATATGCATAGGCTTTGTGGACCTGGTGTTATTAACAGGTAGAATGAGAAACACATTTGATGGTTTCCCCTGGGGATGGGGGAACCCTCCCCTTAATTAAAGTAATTCTGTTTCTCCTTGTGCAGTGTTTGGTGGGTGCAATGGGTTGGGTTTGATGCAGCAGAGATGGAGACTCCTGAGTGATATGATAACAAACCTGTGGAAACTCTGTGTTGTGCAGACTGTCAGCAGGATCAGCCAGGCTGGAACAAAATCTGTCTTCTCCCAGAGTGGGAATAGCCGGGAAGTCACTCCAATTCTTGTTGCACAAACACAGAGCTCTGGTCCACAGACAAGGTAAAAAAATCACAGTACTGGAGCTTTTTTGTTTAAAACAAAGCTAAAAGCTGTTATCAGTAGAAGTGGAGCAAAGCAGTTTACTTTTCAGTGTGTGATTTTAACTTCTGTTTGCAGTACAACACCTCAGGTATTGAGCCCAACCATTGCTGCTCCACCCAACGCGCTGCCTCGGCGAAGCTCTCGCCTGTTTACCAGTGATAGTTCTACAACCAAGGTACCGAACCTCCCAGTGCTGGAAATTCCTGCCTTCCTTATCCATACCCTGTGCCAGCTGTGAACTTCTGCATATTCATAGCAGTTCTAGCAGCTTAAGAACAGATTCTGTAGTGAGGAGGGCGTGGCTGGGCGTGGTTGTTACACATAATTTTACACAATTCACTCTCAAGTTTAGATTTCTGAATTTAAAAGATTCTTTTATATGTAACTCCTACTTTTCTTATTTGCAGGAAAATAGCAAAAAATTAAAAATGAAGTTTCCACCTAAGATTCCAAACAGAAAAACGAAAAGTAAAACAAATAAGGGAGGAATAACACAACCAAACTTAAATGACAGTTTGGAAATTACCAAACTGGACTCTTCCATCATTTCAGAAGGGAAAATTTCCACTGTTGCACCACAGATCCAAGCTTTCACGCTACAGAAGGCAGCAGCAGGTCTGTTTGAGCACTACTGGACTGTAGTAGAGTAAAATCTGATATATCTGGGTTTTAATGTTGCTTCAGTATTTGCTTCTTTCTCATTTCATTTAGCCTGCAGCTCTCACCTTTGTATAGTGATAAAAACTGATTTAATTCGATATCTTCTTGTTAGCTTAGAAGCATGTGAAGAAATATTGAGAGTGGTAATTATCAGCAGATACATCTTGCAAGCTCTGGTCCTTTTTAATGATTAAAGTATTTCCAAAGTATTGATACATAAAGTATTATAAATTATTATGCAATGTATTAATTATGATAATAGAATAATTAATATGATTATAAGTGTTGTGTTGTTATAAATTATAACTTTAAAATAGTATAAATTACTTTAAAGTATATAAGGTATGACAGTGTTATTACCCTTGGGAACTGGTTCAAAGGAGTTACTCATAACCCAGTCATCTTCCTTCAACACAGGCTCTATGTGGTCTGTTCTCCTTTGATATTTCCCATTTGTTTAAAAACAAGTCTTTATTCAGATTGTCAGAAAATCCTAAGCAAAATGCTGAATTCCTGTCTTTTGGCTCAGTAATGTTTCCAGGCAGCAGGAGGATGTATCCATGGCTACCAGGCTTGTGGAAACTGCTCAGACCTAGAGAAGTGTTTGAATAGCTGCTGCAAGTGCAGAGCTCCACTCGCCCTGAGCCCCAGAGTTTAAGGACTCATTCTTTTCTGCCTTCCCTTACAGAGTCTGATATTCAGAATGTCATGTTTGTGTTAATTAAGAATGCATAAACCTTGTTTGGAAACTCCTGAAAGGTTTTCATAGGCAAGTTCAGGAGCAGTGCACAAGGGAGAGCTTTTGGGATTAGCACTTCCAAGTAAATAACTCTCAGCTGTCTTTTTTTTTTCCCCCCACTTTTATTTATTGTGTTTTTCTCCTAGAAGGTTTGATGAGCCTTCTCCGGGACATGGGGAAAGGTTATTTAGCCTTGTGCTCATACAACTGCAAAGAAGCCATCAATATTTTGAGCCATTTGCCATCCCACCACTACAACACAGGCTGGGTGCTGTGCCAAATTGGGAGAGCTTACTTTGAGCTGGCAGAGTACATGCAGGTAGGAATGCATGCAGTTCCTCTTCTCACTTTCCTTTGGCAGTTTGACACAAAGCCTGCAGCTTCCCTGTAAAATCTGTGGGAAGTTTGCAGTTGTGGTAAATGGATAAATATAAAAGTTACACCTGGAATGGATTTAGATCTCGAATCTGTGTCCTTAGAGCTTTATCATTGAGCTTTCATAAAAACTTTTTTTAATGTTATTTCCTCTTGTGCCAACTGTTGGGGTCTCTTCCTTGTCTGTCCTGTCTCTGCCTCTGGCTGTGCTGATGGAACTGTTTGCACTGCACTGTTTTAGATTAGATCACTCAACAGTTTGAGCCCTAAACCAAAAAGCTTCTCTCCATTCTAGTTAATTCTGATCACATCAGTGACCCAGTTTCCCTTCCAGCCTCACAAATGAAGCATTGGCACAGCTGAGGTGATGCCAAACTGCTCCAGAATCAGAAGTGAGCAGTTTAGGGTAGTCCCACAGTTCACCTCTCCTTGGCACTGTTGTCCTGACAGCTGATGAGCCCATTTGTTAAGTCTTTAAGACACTCCTTGGCAGAACGTGTGCAGGAGACAAAGGAGAAGGGGGTTTTGAGCTGTGCTCAGTCTGTTCAGAGATGGAACATGTTGGGTGCTTTTATAGATTATTTAGAAAGGTGAGAGTATGGATTTTATTCACGGAATTCCAGGGCAGTTTGGATTGAAAGAGACCTTAGAGCTCATCCCATCCCGCCCCTGCCATGGCAGGGACCCCTCCCACTGTCCCAGGCTGTCCCAAGCCCCAATGTCCAGCCTGGCCTTGGACACTGCCAGGGATCCAGGGGCAGCCACAGCTGCTCTGGGCACCCTGTGCCAGGGCCTCACACCCTCACAGGAATAATTCCTTCCCAATATCCCATCCAGCCCTGCCCTCTGGCAGTGTACAGCCATTGCCCCTTATCCTGTCACTCTTGGGATGGTTAACAATCATAACTGGCCCACAGAAGTCTGTCACACTCTTTCTGATTTTGTGGATAATGTTTTTGCCTCGTTGGAGCACGGCTAGAAGCAGGAATGCAGCTGAGTCAGCAGGAGGGAGAGCTGGCTGCATTCCTGCTGGCAGAAGTATCCTGGGATACAGTCACTTCCTTCCCTTGAAAGGAAAGTTCCAGGACTTGCAGCTCTGTGTAGAACACTTCAAAAGCAAAGAGGATGCTCAGGCTGGACATGAGGCCTTGGACCTTGACCTCTGTGTTCTGCCTTGGTGGGTGGAATTTTATTTTAAGTTTCATTTCTGTTCTCAGGCTGAGAGAATTTTTTCAGAAGTGAGGAGGATTGAAAACTACAGAGTAGAAGGCATGGAGATCTATTCAACCACGCTCTGGCATCTGCAGAAAGATGTTGCTCTTTCAGTTCTTTCCAAGGATTTGACAGACATGGATAAAAACTCACCAGAGGTATAAAATGCTGTGGGCTTGAGTGAGAAGAGGGAAACTGTACGTGGTAAAATCAGTGATTCAGAACAGGGCTTTGAGCTCTGATCCAGTGTACTCTCCCGTGGGAATACACCTGAACGTGGCAAAGCTGGAGAGGAGGTGGCAGGGCTTCTGTTGAACTGCTGATGCCTGAAATGGCTTCTTAAAATTTGAATATCAGCTTATGTGGAACAGGTTGAAACCTTTTATCTGTTAATGGTTATTTAAATTTGCCTTGGCACCATTCAACCAGGAAGATCATGGGTTAGTCAGTCACTCCTGCTGCTGCCAGTGTGCAGAGATAAGGAATATCTCTTTCCTGTACCACCTTTTAATTGCTGTAGTTAATTCACTGGCACTTAAAATATTTGTTCTAGAATTTATTTGCAGACATGATGTTGCACATTTTTATACCAAAGTCCATTAAGCTGCAGGGTGTGTGGTAATGTAAAGTCACGATGTGCCAAAAACCAGGAATCCTTCAATGAGTGAGTTTATAAATGTGCTCTTAAGAATTGAGAAAACTCTAGAGGATATTGGAAATCTTTCTGGTGGAGGAGGAAATCCAATTCATGTTGTCCTGTTAGTTTGTCTAAGAGTGGAAAACTGAAACCCAGTGAAGCAGTTGGTGGTTGTAGTAAGATTAGTCAGGATAGAGGGAAATGCAGGTTCTAATCCAAGGAATGGAAAACAGTTCTGTGCTTTGGCAGTGATGCTAAAAATTTGGGAAGTGAGGGACCCCAGGCTGTGGTATTTACAGTCTCAATGGGTGCTGAGCAGCAGGGAAAGAGGAGGTTGTTGCTAAAATTCTTCCTCTGCAGATTTCCAGATTTGTCAGTTGGAGGGAGCTGAAGAAATGAAGTACCATTTCTCCCTTTGTTATTCTTAAATATCAAAGATGTTTTATTTCTGGCCTTTTCAACAGCTTCAGAAGCTTTAGTCATTAGTCATCAAAGGCTCTAATAGGTGCAGACTTGTTGGGTGTCCATGGATTCTCCATTTCTGTGTTTCAGCTTGTATATTTATTTATTTTAGAAGGTGTGTTTAGCCCTGCTTGCCTCACAGGAATGAGCCTGAACTAACTGTCGATTTATTCCTGTTTTTACTTTTTAATCTAGGAATAAGTTATTTATAATTATTTAAAGCATAAAGATAAATGTGTTGAGCTCAAACTTAGGTTGTAAAAAGGGTTCTGCTCTTGCCCTGCTCTTGCTCCAGGCCTGGTGTGCTGCAGGGAACTGCTTCAGCTTGCAAAGGGAGCACGACATTGCCATCAAGTTCTTCCAGAGGGCCATCCAGGTGGATCCAAACTATGCCTATGCCTACACCCTGCTGGGCCACGAGTTTGTGCTGACAGAAGAACTGGACAAAGCATTGGCCTGTTTTAGAAACGCCATCAGAGTCAACCCCCGGCACTACAACGCCTGGTGAGTTTGGCTTCATCCCCTGCTGCTGCACATGGTGCAGAATTCCTCCCAGAGGAGCATCTTCTGGATGCTGCCACTGCTGTAATTTCATGGAGTCCCACACTGGTTTGGGTGGGAAGGACCCTAAAGCCCATCCAGTGCCACCCCTGCCATGGGCAGGGACACCTTCCACTGTCCCAGGGTGCTCCAAGCCCCCTCCAGCCTGGCCTGGGACACTGCCAGGGCTGGGACAGCCACAATCCACCTACCACTCTTCCCTCCTGGCAGAGAGCAGAGCCATTCCTGCAGAAGATGAAGGGGCTACTTTCACAAGGAAGGCAAAAAATGGGAATTTTTTTGGTTTTCACACATTGCTTAGGCTGTATTACCCCAGCTGTTTTGCTCTGCTGGGCAGCGTTCTTCATGCATTGTTTCCTCACTTCAGCTGGAGAGATGAGATCTCAGCCCCTTCATACCTTAGGACGCACTTAGTTTCTTACAGCTTTTTGATATATAAAGCAGTAAAAGTTAGATCTGTGAGTGTGAGTCATTTAGTGTTAATAACTTTTGTGTGTGTTTTATTTAGTAGTATTTCTATTTAGCCAGTCTTCCTGTGTGTCACACATCAGTTCTTCAGCTACCCGATGGATAAAAAAAAGAAAACTTTAGACAGCTTTTTCCCCCAAGAAATCCCTTCCCACCCTAGATGGGATTGGCAGGGCTCCAAACCATTCCTGCCCTGTCACGTTCACTGACAGAAACTAATCTGATTAAAATCCATTGCTACTTACCAGAATTGTTTCTCTGCTGCAGGTACGGGTTGGGAATGATTTATTACAAACAGGAGAAATTCAGTCTGGCAGAAATGCATTTCCAGAAAGCACTTGATATCAACCCTCAGAGCTCAGTCTTACTGTGTCACATTGGAGTAGTAAGTACATGGCATTTAACCTGGGTGGGGAGCAGGGTTTGGGGTGGAGACGAGGTGAGGAGGATTTTTCTTCCTGTGGGGAAGCTTGTTCAGACTTGGTCTAGAATTGGGCAAGTATTTTTCTAAAGGAGCAGATTGTAAGTAACCATGGTCAAAAGGGTTTGTCCTTGCCTTGTTCTTTTTCCCCTTTTGGAATTGTTCTCTCTTTGTGTGCCAGGTCCAACATGCACTGAAAAAATCTGAGAAGGCTTTGGACACTTTGAACAAAGCGATCAACATCGACCCCAAGAACCCACTATGCAAATTCCATAGAGCCTCGGTGTTATTTGCAAATGAGAAGTACAAGGTGAGTCTGGGTGCTCGTGGCAGCCTTGGCAGTGCTGCAGCTGGGGCTGGGGGTGCCTTGGGAGCCAGATGTGCACAGGGCACCCTGGGCAGCACCAGGCCTTGCAGGAAGGGCCTGGGACATGGGAGGCATTTGCTTTGGCAAGGGCCACCCTCACCAGGGAGCTCTGTTAAATGTTTTCATTGTAATAAAATCTGAGGCCCACAGGTGTTGCTTTTTAAATTATTGTTATTTTAGTCTGACCCACTATCATGAGCTTATGCTAAATCACTAAAAACCTCAGCAAACTGCCCCATATCCAATTGCAGCAATAGGAACCAGCTGTTTCCAAGGTTGTGTTGTGGAATGAAAAGTCAGAAGTGAAGCAGTTTTGGGCTGATCCCCTGCTGACCTGAACCCTGTTTAGAATAAGAGATCTTCCCACAGTGTTTATCCAGCAACTTTTCCTCTGGCCAGTGTTTTTTGGCTCCAGAAGACAAGCCAGGTCTGTTTTGAAACTTGCCTCAGAAACGTGTGCACATTGAAAGGGAAAACTTTACTTAAAACTTTTATTTCTAACTGCAGACTAAATATTTTTCATTTTAATTTCTTAGTGATGCAGGTGAGTGTCCCAGCAGAATGAATAGCTCCAGCATCAACAACCAGTTTAAAAGTAAAGTAGAAGTTTCATTAAAAGTTTTTGGTTTCAAATGCCTAATATAAACCCTCTTTCCAACCTTTCAGTCGGCTTTACAAGAACTTGAAGAACTGAAACAGATTGTTCCCAAAGAGTCTCTTGTTTACTTTTTAATAGGAAAGGTAGGTAAATCTTCACTGTGATTGTAAGTTCTTTGGTTTCCTTTGCTGCTTAATGAGAAAATTTGATGCCTGTCACTAAGCTGCTTCCACTTGGAGCAGTATTCTAAAAATTCCCAAAGCTTTAAATAAGGCTTAGTGCTCACAGCTTTATTATGTGCCAGCTTTTAAATGCAAAGGACAGTTCAAGAGAGCTGGAGGTGATAGTCCATCCCTCAGTCAGCAGAGCTGGTTATTTGCACATGTAGCTATTAAAATACTGAATCACATTCTCATGCATTGTGTCAGAAATACTGAATAGGAGGCAACTGCATTCCAGCCTTTCTTGTGTGAAATGCCAGAGAGAAGTGATCTGGTGACATCCTCCTTCCCACCACCTCCTCTGCTGATAAGCTTTAAATACCTTCTGCACCTTTCTGCTGGGGGGGATCTGGTCACTTGGAAGCACCAAGACAAACTTCCCTCTAGCACAGTGCTGGAGAACTCTGTCAGCAAGATTTCTTTATTTTGTTTAAACTGGAGAGAGGTAAAAGGATTTCTGCTGAAATTCACTGGTATTTGTCCAGGAGTAGCTGGACCTCTAAACTGACATGAGAGTGGCCATGTCTTGACAAACTGAAGTATTTTCACTGTTAAAATGCTCAACACAGATAAATAACTTCCTCATCTGCCCTTAATGATAAAGAATCTCTTAGCTGCTGGTTTAATTTTTTTTCTTTCTACGCTTATTTGTTATTTCCCTTGGGGCTCACATAATGAATTTTTCATGTCCACCCTCTGTTGCTTCCGTAAAACATCACTGGACTGTGAACATCCATTGCCCAAACCTTCAGCTTTGTGTAAATGTAGCCTTTTCTGCTTTTTTATTTTTAGGTCTATAAAAAGCTGGGTCAGACACATCTGGCCCTAATGAATTTCTCCTGGGCAATGGACCTGGATCCCAAAGGAGCCAACAACCAGATCAAGGAGGCCATTGACAAGCGTTACCTGCCCGACGACGAGGAGCCCATCACCCGCGAGGAGCAGATCAGTGAATGTTACCCCTACGAGTCAGGTCAGGAGCCTTTGCCCCCTGGGGGTGGGAGGAATGCCAGGTTTAATAAGTGGAACATTCTGCTCAGCAAGTAAGAACTCTGGAGGCTCCTCATTCAGCAGAATTCATTCATTTTCCCTACAGAAAGCACGGTGTGAAGGGTTGTGAAATTTCATTAGATGTAGTAGGACAGAGATCATGGAAACTCTAAATTTCCACAAATCATGGTGTCTGTAAGAGCATCCCAGGAGAGCAAAGCATTCCCAGGGCTGCAAACAGTCTGTCATAAAGCATCCAATAATTTCAGAGTAAATGAATGGCAACTGAGGTTGTCTGTAGAGGCTTTTTCAGAAGTTAAACTGGATGTTGGGTAAAAATACTTGGTGTGCTCAATGTAAAAGGTGTCAAAGAAGAAAATATAGCAGGGTTGGGAATCTTATTAATAGACAAATGCTGTGTCCTGCAATTCCAAATTCTCAGCTGAAAAAGTAGGGAAAGGTGACAGCTGTATATCACGTTGGTTTTCATTGGTCCTGTGTGCTTTTTAATATGGGAACTTTACCCTGCACTGCACTTCTGGAAATACCCAGTGTTTCTCTCCCTGCTGTTGGAACTGGGTTGTAATTTCAAGGCCTGGCTCCCTGAGCTGAGCCTGCTCTGACCAGGAGATGGAGACAGAGACTGGAACTGCTGAGCAACACCTGAGCAGTGCAGAAAAAAACCCCAAGGCCCAACCAAACAAGGAAAAAAAAGTTAAAAAGGAAAAAACCAACAGCTTAATCTGTCCAATAAACATAAACAAAAGAAGTGTTGGGCTGAGTGTCACAGTTCAGCTTCCCTGGCTGTGCAGAGAAAGCGTGGAAGAGTTCCACAGCCTCAGCTGAATGACCCTCAGGGTACATGGGACAAACTAAAGCAATTCAAGGTAATTTGGGGGGGAAATTGAGGTTGTTTTTTTTCATATTTTGGCTGCCCTGCCTTTGATGGGCTGGGCTGGGCCATGGGGGAAGCTCTGCAGTGGTCTCTGTGCTGTGGTCTCTGAGCCCCAGGTCTCTTTCCCTCCGCAGTGGGCACAGACGAGTCCCAGGAGAGCAGCATGACGGACGCGGATGACACGCAGCTCCACGCCGTGGAAAGTGATGAATTTTAACCTCCAAGAGCCAGTGTCTGAGCTTGAGTGTGTGTGACTGGTACTGTCGTGTTCTCCCCTTCCTTGGCATCCTGGGTTCCACATCTCTGAGCCAGCACTGTCGTTGTTCTCCACTGACACCACAAGTGCACCTCAGACCTGAACTGTACCAGAGTTCATGGCAGTGCAATATCCAGCTGCTGCTGAGTCTGACTAGTTGGCTCTTACACACTTATGGAAGTGACTGAGGAGAAAATGCTGGTTTTGGACTCCCCCTTGCTGGAAAAAAATATCATGGAAGACAGACTTGGTTTGCTGTATGGAAGCCAGTAGGTGTGGGGATAGTACTAATGACGAGGTGTCTTGTTCTTTCTCCAGAAATGTGTCTTAGTTTGGGTCTTTCTTGGTAAGCAGAGTGCTGAACCTCATTTCCAAGTTCTCCAAGGACAGTGTTGACAAACAGGCTGTTCAAGACTTTTGCATATTGTAGTGTAACTTAAATGCCAGAGAGTGTCAATGACCTTAAAGCTGCAGTGTCTCCAGTGAGCAGCCAGGACTGGGCATGTGCCAGGCCACGTGAAGCACCCCTGTCCCTGCCCAGAGTGCAGCTGCAGGAGAATCACACTGCAGGATCGGAGCTTTCATCAAACGCTTTCATGTTCTAACCATGAATTAATTTATTCACCCGGTTTTGGAAAGGTCAGTGTTTACTTTGTATTTCAGTCAGCACCACCTTGCTTCATTTTTCACGCACCCCTTGACTTGTTCTTCCCCTTTGAAGAATAAAAATTAATAAAGGGCAAAATCAAGAGAGAAATGTAGATACAAGTGTAATGTGAAACATCAAACCCTTAATCCTGTGAGAGTGGGAAGTTGAAGCCTTAATACAATCAGAACCTTGGTCAAACGCATCAAATAATTGTCTCAGATCAGTATCTCCTTAGGTCTGTGATCACTTTGAAAACTATTTTGTAAAGTGTGGTCCAAGCAGGATGCAAAAATGTGCAATTATCTGTCTTTTTCCTTATTTTTTTAAGCTGTTCTTTCAGTTTCCCCTTCTAGGAACACTTTTCCTTTCCTCCAGGGTCTGTTTCTGAGAGGAGAAAGCTGTACCACGTTAGTGAGTCCAAACTGCTCTCTGTAGCATTCTGCAGCAGCAATTGGTGCCCTTTGTGCAGTGATGATAAAGCAAGTGTATGATACAAGCAGTTTTAAAGAGCAATTTATGCCTAATAAATTGGGAATGATACAAATTTCATAGCAACGTATTTGTCGTGATCAGTCTTAATGGGTTTTTTCTTTTTTTTTTATCTATTGGTGTTTAGGGGTCTCTTAGTTTTCTTTACACTTCAATTTCTTTTGAATTCTATCCTTGTCCACTTGGCACCTCTCCTATCCCAGCTTCTCTCTGGTCAAGAGCCACATGGACACCTTTAGCCTTTGAGAAATCATCCCCAAGTTCTGAGCAAAAATAGAATTCTGTGGTTTGGTGGGTTTTTTTGAAGTAGGAGGATGGGCAGTGAAAAACAGGCTTCAATTCCCCTCACAGGGTGAAAAAACCCCTCTAAAATCTGAGGCATTAAAAGAGATTAAATGAACTTTAACCTCTGCCACGCACTTGTGCTCAGCTGGGTCTGGAAGGTGATGGGAGCTCGGGGCACGTTTGGGCCGGGTCGGGGCATCTCGCACGGATTCCCGTGGCTGAGGGGTTCCTGCTCTGGGGTGAGTCCCCTTCCCTGGGGAGGTTTCCCTGGGACTGGTCTGCACCCAGGGCAGAGCTCCCAGGCCCTGCTCCTGAGGTTCCTGTCTCTCTCCTGGTGCAGTTTTCCCATCCAGCTCCAGCTGGTGGCAGCTTCCCAGCACATCCCTCGCGTGGAGGAGTCTCTGAGCAGCACCTCCCGGTGAGCTGTGCAGGCAGCACTTGTGGAATGCCACTAATTACCCTGTTAATTGGCTTCCTTTTGGTTCCCAGCATATTTTCTAAACAAAAAGCAGGAGGAAGCAGGTGCTATTTACTTTCCCATAACAAATGTTGTTCGTGTGGGGACCAGAGATCCAGGAATTGAGGGGGCTCTTTTCCTTTGTTCCCTGAAAACCACAATAAAACTTTCAACCCCTGGGAAGAAGCTCTTAATTCAGCTGGGCTGTTCAAAGGATGTTTGTGCTATTTGGAAGATTTAATACATAAAAGCATTCCTGGATTTATGTGTTCATCCTACCTTAAAGGTATTTTCTTTTTTCCCCAAGAATCCAGGGTCACATTTAGCCCATGCTGCTATTTTACATTCTAAGGAGAAACACAAAATTAGTATTGAAGAACTAAAATTTGGCTCTTTGAGGAGGGACAGAGAGGAGGAGGCTGAGCATGGAGGCACTGGCAGGCAGGTGAGAGCAAATGTTCACTGGAGGGAATTAGGGATCTGTCATTTTGTTACCACAAAACTATGGAAGAATGCAAAGTGTGGGTGTGGTGTTACTATTTGCATTGAAACAATGTAATTTGTCTTTTTTTTGGGGCTTTTCTTGATTTTCTTTTTTAATTTCAAAAATTGTACAGTCCTAGGGGGAAAAAAGTCTTTTCTGTTAATATATTTGCAATTCATGAAAGGATGTGGAAAATCCAAATAAATTACTTTTAAAAGCAGGCTTAGCCCCGGGTGCTTTGGGTCAGGGGTGGGGTTTGTCCTTCAGGAGTTGGGCAAGTGACAGAGGATGGGAAAGGTTTAAGGACACCTTGGGGTGCTCAGGGGCTGTTTTCTATCCTCTGCTACCCAGGGCTCCACGTGTCACCTGTAAATCTACCACAGCTTTCCAAGTGGGCTGCAAGATCCTGGCTGGAGTTTTGGGTGAGGTGGGAGCTGTGACACCGCGTGTAAGGATGGAGCTGACGAGGCCCCGGAGCTGCTCCAGGGCTGGAGCCCCTCTGGAGCCAGGCTGGGAGAGCTGGGGGTGCTCACCTGGAGAGGAGAAGCTCCAGGGAGAGCTCAGAGCCCCTTGCAGGGCCTAAAGGGGCTCCAGGAGAGCTGGAGAGGGACTGGGGACAAGGGATGGAGGGAGAGGACACAGGGAATGGCTTCCCACTGCCAGAGAGCAGGGCTGGATGGGATATTGGAGAGAATCCTTCCTGGTGAGGCCCTGGCACAGGCTGCCCAGAGAAGCTGTTGCTGCTCATCCTCCCCTTCCATCCTGCAGCGAGAGGAGATTCAAGGAGCTCTTGGGTATGGAGCAGGTTAGTTTTATTTTCATTTTCTCCTGCTTTCCATAACAGGTCCCCACCCTGTGGCTGCAGCTGTTGTTGCTCAGCAGAGAAATTAATTATTACAGTCTCTTCTACTTCCAGATCTGTGGAAAAGCTTTCAGGGAAGGCTCATGGCTGTGCAGGAATTCCTCCTGCTGCTTGTGGTCATCTTGGATTGAACTTCATACCACTCATTTTTGCCCAACCTAATCCAGTAATCTTTGAGAGCCAAGTTTGGCTGCACAAGCAACACTGAGATGAACCCTTTCCTAGTTGCTTCCTCCTATTTTCTCCCATGGTTCTTTTATTCCTGGACATTTATTCCTGTGTCTCGTAGTTGAGCTCTTGGGCACTGAGTTCCTGCCCCGCAGTGAGAGCTGAGCTGTTCTTGCTGTGTCTCACTGCAGCCTCTCGGTGAGGGCTGGGACTGGCTGATGAGGCTGCACGGAGCTGGGCTCTGCCTAGTGCTGAACCCGGGCTTTGTTCAGGGCAGGCTGAGCTTTAGGAGCCTCAGAGAAAGGCAAAGCAGTGATGAAGCTGGATTTATCCCTCGTTCCAGGGCTGAATTGCAGCCGTGTGCTGAACACCAGGAGCTGTTTGTGAACACCTCCATCTTACTGAGGTTTGCACTCCATTCTGATGTTCACCACTGACTTTTCTGCTGCACCATCTTCTTTTCTGTCCCTCTGTCCAAGTCTGTGACTTTGTTTGAGTAAGAGCTGGTCCATGAGCAGGAACTGATTTTTATTTTTAATGGAGCAGAACAGGGTTTTTCTAAGGCAGGGAGCCCTGTATTCCTGATCCTCCAAGGAGCAGGGTTTAAAATTCTATTAACACAGAAAAGAAAACTTTCCTTGCTTTTGCCAATCTTCTTTCCAAATCTGTGTTTGTGGAGCACCAGATTTCCCAGGTAGTTTGGGTCCAGCTGCTGTAGAACTGCTGGGAGATGTTCCTGGGTGAGCAGGGACAGGAGGGGACTCGGACCCTTCCCTGGCCCCACACAGCAAACGCCTCCCCAGCCTCTGTGTCCTTACCTCAGCTGGGCAGGCATGGAGCAATTCCATGGATCAGGAATGCTGGACCAGAACAATCTGTGGAGGAGGAAATGGGACAGAGGAGAGGTGCCCAAACGCCCCTTGTGTGGCTCTGGCTGCATTTCTGGCCATCCATCAGTGTTTGGGGGTCGTGTTCTGACCTGTTCTCATCTGGGACCACCACAGCCTTAAAGGATGGATGGCTTCCAAAAATCCTGATGGTACCAAGAAGGGAAGTACCAGAAACATCTCCCAGATCAGAAACAATAAAACCAAAACCACTTTCAAAGATCAATTCTATCCAGACTACTCCAGAAAACCACATCCAGAAAGGAGCCACGTGTTCCTTTCTTGAAATCTTTGTTAAGTTAAAAATCTCCCCAAATCCAGCACTTCATATCCACATGTGTGTGGAACAACAGCAATCCTTTGTTGCCAGAACATTTGGGAAACGAGCTTAGGGAGAGAAGAGGATTAATTGCTACTTTCTGCCTCTTTTGGATTCTCATGTGTCTCAACAGCTTTAGGAAAGTCTCTCTCTGGCAGCTGTTTCTCCTCAGCCCCATTGTGCTGGGTGAGCAGCTCATGCACTCAGTGCTTTTAAGCACTTTGTCACCTGCAGAATAAGGTCAGAGTCAGGGTGCCCAGAGCAGCTGTGGCTGCCCCATCCCTGGCAGTGTCCAAGGCTGGACGGGGCTTGGAGCAGCCTGGGACAGTGGAAGGTGTCGCTGCCCATGGCAGGGAGCAGAACAGGATGGGCTTTGAGGTCCTTTCCCACACAAACCACTCCATGATTCTGTGATCCTCTCCCCAGCTCTGCTGTCCCAAAGGGAAAGAGCAACTCTCACTGCACAGGAGGACCATCAGGGACAAGGGAAGGAGCTCACCTCCCTTTTGGCCTGCGGGACAGGGAGCTGTCTTTTATTTGAATTAAACCTGTCCTGTGAGTGGAATAAAAACTAAAAGACAATTTAAAAAAGCACGAGTGGCAGCAGAGGAAGAGCTCCATGGCCGAGCCTCACATCAGTGGGCAGGAGAAGCCATTGGAAGAGGTTTCTGTGTCTAGGAGCAGAAGGTGACACTGGGGTGACCCTGAGTTCAGCAGCGTGCGGCTCTCAAGGGACCGAGGGAGCTGCTGCTGGCCCCTGTGCGCTGGGACACAGGCCCCGGGCCCCGCAGGGGACACGGGCCCAGCGTCACCTGTGGGACACGGGCCTGGTGCCGCCGTGGGACGGGGCCCGGTGTCCCGGTGGGGCCGCGGCCCTCGTCACCCGGGCCGGGGCTCGGTGTCCCGGCGGCACCTCCCGCCCCCCCG
>VZTH01016858.1:100127-144255 GCA_013397815.1 Aleadryas rufinucha
GGGGGCACACGCGAAGTTTTAAAAGTAAACAGAAAAAAAAATTTTAATTGCATAACCTCAAAGCTTGCAAAACGCGTGGAGGGAGCAGGTCCCGCGGCCCCAAATCCGCCTGGAAAATAGGAGCGGAGCGGTGCCGGTAATCCCGGTGGGCTGTCACCGGCGGGAGCCGTGTCACCGGGTGCTCTCCCTGCTCCCGGGGTGCACAATAGCGTCATTTTCCAGGTGGCTTCGAGCTCCAAAACCATTTCCCTGTGTTTACTTTCCAGCCGCATATTTTGTATTTTATTTATTTCGAACCGGCCCTGCCGATCCAGAACCATTTTCCCCAAAACAAGCTGGAAGAGTCGGGCTATCCTGAAATGCTTTCCGTGTTCCCTACGTGTGTTTACTTCCATCACGGGATTAGCATCTTCCAGTGCTTGATTACAGAGAAATTTCCATCATTTGGGGTATAAATGGGGGTCATGTAGGAGGAAAAATAAAGCAGCTAAATATATTGGGAACTAAACTTATTTTCCCCCCCAAAATCAGACCCATCTTCCAAACCGAGGTGTCATCTCTCCTCTCCTTAAATTTGTGTCCAGGTGGAGCAGAAGGCAGGCACTCCATAGATTATGTTCCCTGTTATGTAAAATGCACTTGAATGACAAACTGTAGTTTTCCATGAAACCGGTCAGGATATGGGAGGAACTGCAGGTTTTTTATTTGTTTTGACTGACCATTATATTTTGAACTGGTTTGGGCCACGGCCGTGTTGATGGTTACATCATGTCATGTGTTGTGTACAGGGTGCTTTGTGCCTCTAAAAATAAGGTGAGGAGAAAGCCCGTTTCTGCGGGGTGGGAAAGTCGGGAAGGACTCGGGAGCGGGTCGGTCCCGCTGCCTGCGGGGGATAAAACATTCTGGGGGTGGCTGAGGTGTGACGTGTGCCCGTGTGTGCCACCCAACCTCTGCCGCGGCTGCCAGCCCAGGGATCTGTTTGTGTACAAGCGTTTTCTCTTTAAAACCATATTTGTCCTTTTTATAGCCTTTGTTTTCACGGAGGAACCTCTGATGCTCTTCCCTGCTTCAGCGTATCCTCTTGGATTTCCATTCTGGCACGGGAACAGCGACGCTGTTGAAGCTGATTATATATTTTTTTTTCTTTAATTGAGAAGTCAGCAGCGTTTTAGATCGGCGAAGGGGCGGTGGAACAGAGCGGGCCCGGGGGCAGCGGCGGGGGAAGGCCGGGCTGGTGCTGGGACGGGCTCGGTTCCCGGTCCCCGGTCCCCGGGCCGAGCCGTCGGCCCCCGCCCGCCCCCGCACGCCCGATATGGGCGGCCTGGCTTTTGGCGCGGCACGGATGGGGATGGTGTTTTTTTCCCTGTAGCCACACTGCCAAGGTAGCACAGCTGTGTGGGGCTTAATGGATTGATATGCTGCAGGAGCAGTTAATTGTGGAACTTGGTTGTGGTACTGTTATAGCTGATTTGTAATGATTTAGCAATGAGGAATGACTTGTGTTCCCTCGTCAGAGGTGATAAAGCAGCAGATGACCAGGCAGATGTGGCTGTGGGTTTCTCTTACGCCTTTTTTCCCCTCTTTTGCCTTTTATTTATTTTTTTTTAATGCTGTATTTCAGTCTCATTTGCTCTCGGAGATCATCCGGTAACCGGAGAGCTGGTGAGATTCTGACATCATGCAAGGCAGGGGTGAAAACTGAGCGTTCTGTGACCAAAGTCACTTCCTTTTGCCCTGTTTATAACTTGTGTTTTGGTGAAGGCCACTGCCATTATCTAATGAACGCCTGGAACAAAGACTGTCTCTGGAGTTCCAGCACTCCACCCTTCCCTGCTCAGGCTCCACTTGCTGCCTGTCCTTAGGAGCCTCAAAAGCCTTTCCCAGGGAGGATGAAACTCAATGGACAGCGAGGTAAAGATAAGGCCTGAGGATGCTTAGGCCCAGCCCGAGGAAAAGGGTAAACCTTGGGGAGTGGGAGAAAGGGCAAGCAGCGCATATTTTGATTTATGGGCCTTGCCCCCACCCCCTTCCATATAATTTTCCTCTTCTGGAAAATTACCTTTTTCTGGGACCACTTTTTGAGAGTAGGTCAGTGCTATCTCAGCCCATACCCAAAACAGCACCTGATTTTGCATTTTTCTGTTTGTTTGTTTTACTGGACTATGAGAGAAACAGGTGGGCCAACTTAGGCCTAAATGGGAATTTAATTCCTGGAAGGGTCTCAGGTGGATCACATAGCGATGAGACCAAATAATGAGTAAGTTCTGCACGCCTGCCTCTCTTCCCAGTGTTTATCCTTCCATTAAAAAGAGCTCTGAGCACTGGGCAGTGGCAATGGCAGGTGATCTGAGAAGCACCGTTTCCGTTGCTGCATTTTATAAATACCATGTCCCTGCTCATGACTTCCAGGAATACAATGTCTATCTGGAATGAAAAGCAGCAGAGACTCGGTTTGCAAATCCTTCCCTGTAAACAGGAGTTTGGCTGCCTGTTTGAGGATGCAGTTTTCTGTGACAAATCATTTAAATTGGAGTAAAAGCTTTCTGTTCTTTCTCAGCTGGGCCAGGAGTTGTCATACCCAAATCAGCAAGAGTCTGGGTGATGCAGGACTTGAGTAAACATAATTCCATTAAACCCTGCGCGTGTCCTCATCGGCCCGAGTTCAGAGCTGTGTTTTTGGAAGAGGAGAGTTTGGATAAGGTCTCGTTCAGGTTTTTTGAAGTTAGAAAATCAGTCTGGACCTCCCCTGCCACGAGGCGCAGCCAGCAGGTGACTGCCAGAGTTTGGAGAGTCAGACAAATGGAGAAACAGGAGATGTTAATAGCTGGGAAGGCCTAATTCTGGAGAGCACAGCTTTGACAGGGCAGTGTCTGAATTTAGTGATGAAACTGTTTATCTGATAAAATGAGGGAAGAAGGTAACAAAATCACATCTCAAGAGGGGAAATGGGAGTAGCTGTCAGCCTGAACAGGCCTCGTCCTCATCTGTGCCTGAGTTAATCTCTTGCTGCAAACTTATTTTTTTCAGATTTGATGGAAAGAAAAGTTTAATTGAAATATATGTTTCTGTATTGGGAGCTGCTTCAGGCCTCAGAGGCCTTAGCAGAAGGTGGACCTTAAAGATTTCTCATTTTCAGCTCTCAGACGTTGGGAAACATCTCTCTGAAATCTTTATAACTTCCTGTCAAGGTCTGCAGCGACAGAGGATGTGATGGGAAGGTTACTGTGAAGTTGCTTTGCACTAAATGAGGAAGAGCAAGCCCAGCTCAGGCTGTAATTACGGCCGTGAAAAAGAACCTGTGATGTGTGAGTGACCATCACCTTTTATTAACCGAGTGTCTCTGCTCTGGAGCTCTTGTCACCGTGTTTTTGGCTGCTGCCGTGGTGGGCTGTGCTCTCTGCTCTGAGATCCCAGGAGCAGGAAGAGCTGAGCACTCCTTCTGAACTCCAGTCAGAATAAAGTATTTAAACTTGGCTGCCGGATTGGGCAGGGATCTGGTGATTTAGGACACTTCATTCTGCTCCTGTCTGGGCTGTGATTTCCTCCTGAGGACGTGGCCAGTTATCCCAAGGCACTCCAAAGGACTTTTTGTGGTGACAGTCAATGCCTTGTTCTAAAATACTGAGTGTAAAATATGAAGTGTTAAGGTGGTGCCACTTTATGGGGCAGGGAGTGTTAAGAGTTTTGGGAATAGTTATATACTTTTGAGCAAAGGTGGGTATGACTGCACCTAGTGAATGAGAATGTATCTTTAAAATTAAATGGCAATTCTGTTTTTTGTTTAACTTGCTCCCTGAGTCCTGAGTTCAGTTTTTCATATTTCCTGGGCAACTTGCCCAGATTATGCGAAAGAAAAACAAAATCTTTCTGATACTGGATGGGGGAGACCCGGATTTCACAATTAAAGCTTTTCTAAATTTTATTTTATTTTTTATTTCTTGTCTCTGACAGGCTGGTGCTTTTTGCAGATGTCCCATTATTGTTTTTTGAACCACATTTCTTATGGTTTGACTCTGAACTGCAACTTTGTTCTGAAGAGTAGCTTAACAGCAATGGGTATTTTTATCTCCAGCCACTTAATTTTCCAGGTGAAGGCATTCTTGCTTCTAATTATTCACTTTTCCAGATTTTTTTGGCGGAGATGACAGTTAATCTCGCTTTGTGGCTTCTGTTTTTCTTTCTGACGTCATATTGATGAAACCTCCTTTACCTCAGATGATGCAATTGATTTGGTTTATTTATATCCAATGAGAATTCACAGGCTTAAGAGAGAATTATTCTTGCAAAAGGAGATCTCAGAGTTGACCAGACCCTGCCACTCACGTGGACAAGGAAGTGGAAACAGCAGCTTTTAGTTTAATCTTGAGGGTTTCTCTTTGGAAGCAAAAGTAGAGCTCAGTAATATTTCTGGGATGTTCTTACTATTAAAATTCTTATTTTTCCCAGGGAGATTAGGTGCGTGTCTGTAGTGTTAATAGCTGTGGAATGTACTCGTGTGTGTATAGTAAAAATCTGTGGTTCTTGTGTATGTTCTTAGCCTTTTTTTAATTAATATTCAAAAAAAAAGCCTGTTTCCCAAATGTGGGTCATTGCAAGCACACAGTCTGCACGTGATAACTGGCTTATCAATAAGGTGATCGTCCTGTACTTGCCTGTCACGTTTCCTTAATTAAAGCTTTGAGAGTTGCTTCTCATGTAAATCCCTTTCTAAACTGGTAAACACCTGTCTTACAACTGTAAAATGTTGAAAAGTGATAACAAAAGGCACACAGAGAATCTGTTATGCACAATAATTGTAACTTCGGTAGATGGACGTTGTGGATGTGGAAAATATTCGTAGGGCTCAGGGAGTTGTTGTGTGTTGTTACCTGCTGAAGTTGAAAGCACAGATGATGTGTTTTACTTGCAAAATGAAGTGTAGAGGGATTTTATTTTAGCAAATTTGGGGGTTTTTTGTGTGCTTTGTTTTGGTTTTTTGACTGAAACATATTTGTAACCACACGAATTCAAGAGCTGGCTGCACTGTTGGTTTGTAGTGGGGGAGGAGAGGGGAAGTGGGAACTGGTATAGTACTCACTTCCTTCAGGGTAACTTTGCTTTTATTGCTTCTAACAGCACCTTTGTGTACGTCAGGAAATGGGTGTTGGGGAGGACAGAGCTTTGGGGTGAAGGGGCTTCAGGGGGCAGGAATTTGGGATAATTTCAGGGACTGAAACTAATCCAGGGAACAGAAATAGGTGAGGTAGGTGTGACCAAGCGGTGCAGGGAGGGATGGAGGGCAGAGGTGATGGAGCCACGGTGGGATTGATGTCTGGGAGGAGACCAGCTGGAGGGAGAGCAGGGACAGCCCTTCCAGAGGCAAACTGGGGTGAGTTTAGACAGGTGCCTCCTGTGTCCAGTGCTCGGAGCTCCCCATATCTTCTCACAAGCCTCGCTGGAAGCACAGTGCCTGGTTTCTCCCCAAGAAACTGAAAACTTCCTGTGTTTGTTTTGGGCTTATTTTCTGAGGTATTGCACAAAATCATGTGCTTGGAAACCCAGTTCTCCTTTCAAGGTCTGATTGTAAAAGTGGGTTTTAGAAGCAGAGGGTGTTGAATAAGTCAGCATGCCGGGGGATTGCTTTCAGGGGTGTCGTGACCCGGTGCTGCTCCGGGTGTAGTGTGACCGGGTGTGTTCCTCCTGCCCCCTCTGACTTCCCATCGCTGCCTCGGCCTCATTCCCCCTC
This sequence comes from Aleadryas rufinucha, assembly GCA_013397815.1. Taxonomy (NCBI): domain Eukaryota; kingdom Metazoa; phylum Chordata; class Aves; order Passeriformes; genus Aleadryas; species Aleadryas rufinucha. Next base: position 105,853 of record VZTH01016858.1, read on the forward strand.
TGCTCTGTGTTTAAGAAGAGTGAGTGTTGATGCAGCTGACCTGGAGTTGTGGGTGAAGCCCCCGAGGAGCCCTGGTGCCTCTGCTGCCTCGGTGGCCTCCCGGGGAGCGAGGGGAGATGGGCGAGTTACGGTTACCCTGCTTTTACCTGCTTGCTGCAGCCTTTCATCTTTGAGCTGTTAATTACTGCTAACTGCTGCCAGCGCTCTACTTCTGAAGGGAAGATGAAGAACGTTCATTCAGTGTTAGCTTAGGACACGCCGTGAGCACCACGTTGGCCTTCCAGAAGCAGCTCCTCTTGGATCTTCCCAAGCAAAGTCCAGCACAGGGGCTGTGCCACGGCTGCTGTAGCGTGGCTGGGCTGGAGTTGAGCTGTGGTGGTGGAACTGGAGCAGCGTCCAGCAGCTCTGGCAGTTCTCTACCAGCAGGGCTTGTGCCAGAGCAGAAGCCTCTTGGTCCCACGTGTCACCTTGAGTGCTGGGAATTCAAGACCCTTGGCAGGGAAAGAGTGAAAAAAGGGACCTGTGGGTGCTCACTTGGATCTGCTGATACTGATGGGTGACCTCAGTTTGAGTAGAACGTGCCAGCATGGTTTGGGTCCCAGGAGCAGGCAACAGACTGGGGAGAGTTCTTGGAGTTATGGTCACACTCACCAGAATGCTCTGAAAGTTCCTCAGACTGTGTGAATGACCTTCCCTTCCCATTCTGTGACCTTTCCTTTTCTTTGTTCTCCTTCCTCAGAGATGCCTTAACACCTTCTCCCGTCCAATTCCCTGTTAGGAAGAAATTCCTGATAAGTGTAATGCAGCTTTAATAACAACCCGGACTTATAAACAGAGGGAGGGAACATGCTTACAAGTGTTCCTTAATGTCTTTTCCAGGGGTTGCTCATAAAAGTAGAGATCTAATTCAATGTTAGAGAAGCCAGTGCTGTCCAGCACACAGAGAGTTTATAAGGACTTAAATAAAATTTAAAAAATAGACCCAATAACTTTTGGAGGTCATCTTTAAGCTACTAGAACAAAGCCTTATTCTTAGGGGAGGCTTTCCAGGCTTCCAAAGTATTCTAAATGCTGTCCACCCAATGAAAAGTGGAGCCAAGGAGGTTTGCAGTAGCTTAACAGGAGGATTTTTTGTTTTCATGGGAGTTTGCTAACCCGGAGAAAAAGGCAGTGTCAAAGTTTTGCTTCCATTTCCTACTTCTGTTAATTTAAATTGATGACCTACAAATTAAAACTCTCTTCAGCCTGGGCAAACTCCTGACTGGCTGCAGTGCAGTGCAGATATGTTCATGAAGAGCCATTTAGCACCGAGGGGAGGTTTTCTGCTCTTTCTGCAGCTGGGTGTTGCCGAAGCCGCTGTCGATGTCTCGTGGTAACTGTGGTGGAGAGCCCTGAGCCAGAGCTGCCTCTGGAAGGGAAGCCCTCACATTTCTGCAGAGCTGGGAACCTGTTGGGGACAGTCATTCCCAGTGTGTGGGTCTCTAGTGAAGGTCTTGGAAGGAGGCTGGAGAGGAGGAAGTCTTTATTCTGACGGTCTTCCTCCCTCCTCTCCCAAGGGTGTCTTAGCTACAAGTGGAAAGTTCCCTGAAAGTTCCTTTTTTTTCTTTCTTCCCTGAATAGGCATGTTCAGTTTTTATTTATGGACCCAAATGGTGACTAAAATCCATTTTCAGTGAGTGTGGCCTAAACTTTTAGACATGCAGATCCTTTTTTAGTAAGGAAAAGGTGTGGTTCATTACAGAATACTGTAAGTTCTGTGAGTAGGGGACTTGGGAAGCCTGAACCCACCTCCAGCACCTCAGGATTTCTGTTGCAACAGCTTTTTTAAAGTCTGTTCCTCTGGGAGTGTGTTCTTCCTTCCCTGTCTCCTCCTTCTGTGTCACCTAACTGGGTTTTATGGAGAGTGGGTTAGAACAACTGTTAGCAAGGTGCTGTGGCTGGGTAGGGACAACCCTCGGGATCAGTCCTGGCTGGAGGATGAAGGGATGGAGAGCAGCCCTGGGGAGAAGGACTGGCGGGTGAGAGGCTGGGCATGACCAGTCCCAGAAACCCCGAGCCCTGGGCTGGTCCCCCAGAGCAGGGGGCTGGAACTGGATGAGATTTAAGGTCCCTTCCAACCCAAATAATGCTGGGATTCTAGGGCTCTGGAGGGTTTGTATTTTGGACCTGGTGAGGGGCTGGCCAGTTGACCAATGTGTGTACTCACTGGAAACCACACAGAGCAAATGATTTTGAGCCTTCCCTCCGTGGGAATGTGGGTTTCTGTCTCTAACTCATCTCTGACTTCTCACAAAAATTCAGGTTCTAGTACTTTGCTTTTCAGCCTTGATGTCTTTCTGGTCCCTGTTACGGAGAATGACCTGAATGTGATGCTTGGGAGCAACTGTGGGTACAGCTGGATGAGCCCAGAAACAAAACTGGCTGTGAAATTTTCCTTGTTAAACATATTAAAACTTTAGATAGTCCTTGCTTTTCCTGTAAAGTGGTGTATTAATTTGGTCATTGGGGTGTGTTAATGAACAGCTACAACAAGCTTATGCAAATTTATGTGAAATTAGAGGATTGGCATATCAGGCAAGAGATCAGGGCAACTTTTTATTATTGAGTTGACATTGAAATACCTTATGAAGATGCTAAATAACTTCAGTAAAAGGAAAATCAAGTAACTCTTTCACTGGTGGCACAGTCTGTGCTGTGGGTTATTTGAATGCAATTAAAAAAGGCATTTAAAAACACTGGCAGTTTTAGTGGTAAGGAAGGTGGGTGAATGACCAGAAACTTGAAGGTGGGTGGGAAAAGGCTGCAGTGTAGAGAAAAGAAGAGTCTTTAGTTATTTCTCTTAATTTGTTTGCTCTGGTTGAGTTAAACCAAGGCTTGCTCTGACAGTCGGTGTAGAACTGCTCCGTGCATGTGTGGGTTAATCTTTATCCATGCTCTCGAAAGAGAAATGGGAATTGCTAACACTGGAAATCACCTGGCTCATTCGGAAATGTACTTCTGGGAAAGTGGGTTTCATATGCACCAGGGAAGCGACTCCCTTGAAATCCAAGTTTCGGGGAAGTGGTGGGGTTTCTTCAGCCACTGGGAGTTTAAGCATATGGAGATTTGTTCCCCTCAAGCCCTGTCTGTGTTACATGTTATAGTCAAATTTGTCATTTTTAAGACCCCTGAGCTGGCAGTAGAAGCACTGAAAACTATTTCATAGGTGTAGCTCAGGGATTTTAATGATGAAGTTGGTGAGCCGCTGGCATTGAGGAATAGGAGCATCCAGGGCTGGAGCTTTCCTGGAGGCCTGGAAGGGTTCTGGTGTGCTCAGGGACAAACTGAAAGATGGGAGCAGCAGTTAGAGAGAGGCATTAACTTCGGGAGATCCTGAGGACTGGGCTCTGTATCCCTGTTTCTGCTCCCAGCTGCCTGGTGCCCGCCTGGCTCCGCTGAGCACGGCCGGGGCTCCCCGGGGGAGGAGGCTGCGCTCAGCGTGGCGAAGCGCAAGCGTCGCATCCCAAGCGTTTGATTTATTTCCTCCCAGTGCGGTGCCTGACCGTGTCTTTTGCGTTCCCTCCGCAGGCTGCCCTCGGGAGCGGCAGTGGGAGGCAGTGGAGCTGGCCTCGGCAGCGGGAGAGGCTGGACTTCCCGTGTCTCTGTGCTGAATGGCTGCGATGGCGCCCGCTCTCACTGACGCAGCAGCTGAAGCTCACCACATCCGATTCAAGCTGGCTCCCCCGTCCTCCACCTTGTCGCCTGGCAGTGCCGAGAGCAACGGCAACGCCAACAACATCCTCCTGGCTGCCAACGGCACCAAAAGGAAAGCCATTGCTCCGGAGGATCCCAGTCTAGATTTCCGAAACAACCCTACGAAGGAAGAGCTGGGCAAGCTGCAGCCGCTAGTGGCCTCTTATCTCTGCTCGGATGTAACATCTGTCTCTTCAAAAGAGCCTCTGAAGCTGCAAGGAGTCTTCAACAAGCAGACAGTCCTTAAATCTCACTCTCTCTTATCTCAGTCCTTCTTGAAAACAAGTGATCTGTTGGGGAGGCAACCAGTGTTGGAATTCACTTTGGAGAATCTAAAAACAATGAGTACTAATAGCCAGCCACCTCTCCCACAAGCGCCTGTGAATGGCTTGGCCAAGAAATTGGCCAAAAGTACCAATTCAGACCATGAAAACTCTAGTTCTCTGAATGGTGGGAAGTGTGCTCCTCCTTCTGCTGCCCTCCAGACTGTTGACTATAATACAGGAGGTTCTGAATTGGGGGACTTGAAGACCGGGTTGACCAATTGCACTCTTCCACATAGAAGCCTTGATGCAGAGCACGCAACTCCCTTTAGCAATAATAGCACTGCAAATAAATCTTCCCTTAATTCCACAGAGCAGCAGTGGGTGCTCGAGGGCGGCAGTGGGGAGTCGCGGGTGCCCGGTGTCGCGAGTCGCTCTGACTTCGGGAGCAGTAAGCTGGAGGAGCAGAAACCTTCTCTGCTGGCTGGTCACCACAGCGCTCTGGACTCCGAGATGAGGACGAGGGCCCTGCTGCGGCGCCAGGCAGACATCGAGAGCCGAGCCCGGCGGCTGCAGAAGCGCTTGCAGGTGGTGCAGGCGAAGCAGGTGGAGAGGCACATCCAGCAGCAGTTGGGCGGCTTCCTGGAGAAAACGCTGAGCAAGCTTCCAGCTTTGGACCCCCTGAGGCATCGGAGCCAGCTGATGTTGACCAGAAAAGCAGAAGCAGCCTTGAGGAAAGCTGCGAGCGAGACAGTTACTTCAGAAGGCCTGAGTAACTTCCTGAAGAGTGATTCAATATCGGAGGAACTGGAGAGGTTCACGGCCAGTGGCATGGCCAACTTGAGATCCAGCGAGCAGGCGTTTGACTCGGACGTCACTGACAGCAGCTCGGGGGGAGAGTCGGACGTGGAAGAAGAGGAACTGACCAAAGCAGACCCAGAACAACCCCACGTACCACTGTAAGTAGCACTCACTTGTTTCCTGGTGGTGGGGAGCCAGGTGGAAGGTGGCAGATAGAAATACGGTTTTTGTAGGAACCCTAAATTTTGGATGGTCTTAGGTCAAAGAATTGTTAAAACTAGTTTGGTGTGATTTGCAGCATTTGCAGCGTGTGCAGCCCTGAAGATAAAATTCCTCATGCATACTGGAAATAGTCTTTGGTGTTTGTGGAGCAGCAAGTCATGGAAATATTGGCTGGCTGGAGTGGTGTGAGCTGCAGATACAAACCTGGAATGCCATTAGCAGTTGTCTCCAGGATGCTTTGGTCCTGTCTCCTGAAATGAAATGTTTGTTTTTTTACAACGGGAATATTTGTTGTAAACTTGTTGTGTAAAGTAAGGCCAGTCTGAATCTGTGTAGCTGACAGCATATTTATGATTGGGGAGTTATTTTATTTGTTAAATGAACTGCCTGGAAAAAAAATGCTCCGAAAGGATTTGGTTCAAGTGCCAGCGGAAGTGTGAAGTGTGTGTGTTCTCTTCTTGAATCTGGGAAATTATTGCTGGGAATTTTCTTCTTGTCTGTGAGTTGCATTAAATGATGACAACAGCTTCATAATTATGTTGTTAACTGGATGCTGTTTGCATAAGTATTAGGTGTCAGTTTGTGTGTGGAGGAGGAAGATCCTTCTCAAGGCAAAAGGTCTTGAGACAGGTCAGGGAAGAAGGGAAATGTTTGCTCCAAACCCAGAACCTTCCCTGGGAGTGTATACCCCACAGTATTTTGCAAAAATCTCTTAAAAGGCCATATTCTGTGTCTGGGCTGTGTGAGATCTTGCTTGCATCAGGAGATGATCTCTTCCACCCTGATGGACCTATTGAACCGAGACCTCCGTCTGTGAAGTATCTCTACGGTCGACAAAAAGCTCCCTGCAGCAGGCACAGGGGTCCTGGCTGGAATGCCAGGCTGGAAAAAGTCACCAGGAATTTTGCATTCCTGCGCTGTCCTGGGATTGTTCAGCTCTCTCTGGAGAAATAACTGAATGGATTTGGGTACCTGTTGTCCAGAGTGTGTTAGTGACCGGCCGAGGGCTGTGTGACACAGATTTTACTGAGCTGGGGAGACGTGAACAGTGGGCACGTTGTAACTTCAGCATCCTCCGAGAGCACACTCCTGTGGATGAGTGCTGGTAGCCAGATTACAGCTTTTGATTATCAAATTCCAGCTAAATGTCACATTGTGATTTGGGATGGTGGTGCAGGACGAATTTCTGCATGTGAAGTCTTAAATGTAGCTTGAGTTTAGGTTCCTCCCAGTGCAAAGCTGGTAGCTAGCTGATCATGTGATCTCCCCTGGGTGGACATAAAGAGGTTCTTGTGCTGTTAGAAACAAGAGTTTAGTAACTTTATTCCTGTTTTATGATATCCACAAACTTACTGTTGGGATTGGTAGTAGAATTGCATTTATAAGTCTTGTAATAGTTATTGGAGGAGACATTTGATTAAAAATCTGTCCAAAATAATACTAAATTTCCCATATTGTGGGTTTCATGGCTTCACATGTTGTCTAGCAAAGTGAAATTTCTTTGCCACTCCTGTAATCCCAAGAGGAAGTGCAGCATTCAGAGACACGATGCGTGAAATTCTTTGCTGACTTTTCCGCCCTTTGCGTTAGTCATGCCTTCACGTTCTGAGTACTCTTAAAAAGCCAAAGATTTGAAAGCTAATAAAAAGACTGATCCCTCTATTGTCTCTGGGTTCAGAAGCTGGTGTGTATGCACACTGGCATCTAGGCCAGGCCCACCAAACCTCGTTTAAAGTTGGTGCCTGTGGGTATTCAGTAATGAGCCGTCCCAGCACTGACCGTGCATTGGAGGAGTGCTGTGACATCGGCCCCGAGCCCTGGCACTCTGTGCGTGTTGGTGCTTGTTAGTGGAACTCCTCAAGTCAACCTTAAGAGCTGGTACAAGCTTCTGAGCACATCTAAATACCATTCTTTTCCAGCAGTGCTGAGAGGCAGGAAGGGGAAGAGCCCAGTTTTCCACTGGGAAGCTGCCTTGGGCCAGCTGATGATACAGAGCCATTGTTGTACATCAGTGTGAGTGCAGAGGCTGCTCAGGGAGGGCTGGGTTTTTTGTCTTTCTGAATTTACTTATTAGAAGGAAGACGTGTGCCCTGATTATTTCAGTTTTGATAGTGAGATGGAGTATCTTAAGTGTGTAATGGAGACATTCCAAACCCATCTGGATGCATTCCTGTGTAACCTGCTTTAGGAGACCCTGCCTTGGCAGGGGCTGGGACTGGATGATCTCCAGAGGTCCCTTCCAACCCCAGCAGTTCTGTGATTCTGTAAACTTCTCATTGCTCAGTCACCATCCCTTGGTTCTGCATTGCTTCTGGGTGCCCCTGCCTTCCCCCCAAAAAATTGCTGTTTGCTTTAGACCTTCAGTGTGAGTTGTGCCACAAACAGCGTCTCAGAGCCTGCTGGTAGTGAGCAGCCACGTCACCGACCACCTCTGGGATTCAAGTAGGAGCACCCAAAAGAGACAAAGACATGTTTACATCATGCTTAGATAAGAGCTGACCTTTGAGTTTTTCTGGTGTGGTGGCATTCCAGAATCAGTGTCCGGTCAAGGACAGACTTTGAAGCGTTTGTGCTGTTCTGACCTGCCTGATCTCAGCTATGGAGCACCATCTCCCTGAGAAATTCTTCTTTCCAGTAGTGTTAGGGATGTATCAGAACTTGGTAGGTCCTTTTAAAGCACTCCCAGACCTGCTGCCCAGGAAGGTGCTGTCATTCAGGTGCATAACCAGGCCATCGTGTAATGCATAAACAAAGCAGGGAGGGATTCGTTACACCTTTGGAAGCCCTGCCAGCCACGGGCTTGGTCTAACGAGGTGCTCCTGCTCCTCAGGCAGCTGATGGGAGGGCAGGTGTGCACAGGCAGGGTTGGGTTGTGCTGCGTCCTTGGCTTTGTGTGCATCCAGGACCACTGTGTAGGATCGTGTCTGCTCCCAGGTTAGCCACACACAGCTCTGCTCACAGCTGAGATCCTCCGGAGGTGTGAGCGGTGCAGAGCGAGGATCAGGACAGAGCAGCTTTGCCTTTGCCAGGAGGTGAGGAAGGCAGGCTGGAGCCTCCCCTGTGGAGAATCCCAGCTTCCTTGGCTGGGTGTGACTGCAGGCAGCAGCGCCTGAGAAACCTGTGCGACTGTGAAAGGGCCCAGCTGCCCTTTGGGGGTGGGCAGGCCCTGGCACAGGGTGCCCAGAGAAGCTGTGGCTGCCCCTGGATCCCTGCAAGTGTCCCAGGCCAGGTAGGACAGGGCTTGGAGCACCCTGGGACAGTGGAAGGTGTCCCTGCCCATGGCAGGGGTGGGAATGGATGAGCTTTGAGGTCCCTCCCAACCCAAACCATTCCATGGTTTTATGTTGCTGTCAGCACGCTGGGATCAGGAACTGCTTGTGAAACATGGTTCAGAGAAGGGCATGGAATTTCTCCCAGTGCTGGAGGGCTGCTGGCTGAAACCTGGTTTGTGTGGCTGAGTGATGGTTTAGAAAGTCACCAGAGTCCTGTTTCTGTGTCCCCGTGCTAACATATAAATAGGAAATATTTCATGTGGCTTGTGCATCTTTATAGTAGTTGCTTTGCTCAGACTGGTGGTTTCTTTAGTTGTGTTGGATTTGCCTGTAGACAAGTTTAATCAGAATTTGTCAGTTATTTTTGGCTGGTTAGTGACCTGTGCTAAGCAGCGACGTAGGCATGAACTGGTGAGTGGTAGGTGATTTAGTCTCTCTAATCCTCAACTTCAGTCTGTACCATGGAAAAATTTTCTGAAAAGGTAATGAAACCAAATATTTAACTGGGACTTATCTTTTAGCTCAGGTTTTCTTATCTGGAAAGTCACTGTTTGGCTGGCAGTTGCATCAAGCTGCTGAGAGGGAGCTGCAGTTCCTAGTGACCAACTTCTCACACCACTGGCTTCCCACAGAACCTTTCCAAGGGTCAGACAGCCCCTACAGTGTTCAGTTGTGGTTGGTACGATGCCTATGGCCACGGTGCCTGAGCACACTTTAATTATTCCCATTTACTGATGGGAAATCCGAGCACCTTGTGCACTTTGGTGTTGCAGTGAATCATTTCACAGCCCGTGCGTTGTCTCCTCCCTGCACTGCGTCACATTGTGCTGCCGGGATTTCAGAGTTGCTGGGCTCGGAGTAGTAATTAAGATTTCTCACTAAGAACTGCTTTTCCCAGCACTAATTTCCAAGTCCCATGTTGGAGATGAAAGCATGGGGCACTTGGGTTGGGGGTTGCTTGAGGAGTGGTCGCAGTTGGTGCAAGCTGACTGAGAAATGTGATTTAGAGATTCTGACTTTTCTCCCTTGATTGTGTTTTTCAAGTGAGAACGTGGAAGTGAAGCCTGTATCTCAAGGGCCATTAAATAATATTTCTCAAATCTGTGACTTCAAGGAACTGTAATTCAGATGGCAGATCCCACATGTAATTCAGATATCAAATCCCACGCCATGGGAACTACAGAAGCTTTTCCTACTGGTCACAAACATATTTCACTAAATTATTTATGCAGAGCAATCCTAAAAGTTTGTTTCTTACTCTATCACTTTTTCAGTCTCCTGCTTGACACTTTGGGTGTTGTTTTTTTTTGAATTTTAGCTGTGCTTGTAGGTACTGATGACAGCACGGTACTTAACTGTATTTTTCAGCTGTTTATGAGAACTTGCTTATGTGTTGTCTGAGTTGTTGTTAGTCTCAGCAGCAAAGTATTGGTCAGAAGTCCTGCAAGCTCTTTCAGTGGGAAGAGAGAGCAAGTCCTGAAGTGTTCTTGCTTAGCGTTTGAAAGCAGAACAATAGAGTGGTTGATTGTTCAAAAATGCTTAATCAGGTATCCGGAATAAGTAGGACACTCCAAGTCCCTCTTGCTTTTTAGGAAAGAGGGCAAACGAGAATAGTCAGTTATTTCTCAAAGAGATGCTGGTCCTAGTACACCTTTTACAGATATTATGGGTGTCTAATAAGTTGTTCCTTTTTATTAGAGCCTTGATCCCTGTGCAGACCTCACCAGAGAATGTCAGGGAGGTTTGGGGGGTTTGGTGTAGGTCAGTGGCCATCCACACACCTCAGATAAGGCAGTGTGGTTGTCTTTCATCCAAGAGGGAGTTTGGTGCTGTGGTTGAAATTTACCGTTCTAGGCTGAAAGCCCCTTCCCAAACCAGTCTGGGATTCTGTGAAGCAGCACTCGGTGTTGGTTCACATGTGCAAGGAATAAGCTTTGGATCAGTGCTGTGGTTCAGGAAAACATTTGAATTTGGTGTGTGGGGTGTTGAATGCAGACAAAGCATCTTTCTGGCAGATGCCTTTACTGCCCCTGCAGCGTTTTGGGTTGTTCTGTTCAGTCAGGTCTTCTGTCCCTGTTTCTCAGGCTGTGCTGGGCTGGTGTATGAAAGGTAATGCAGAGGACTGGGGATGATTTGGTGTCTGGTACTGCCAGTGAGCTGCTCTTTGTCTCTGCAGCCCTTACCCAGGGGGGCAGCAAGGAAAAACAGGCTGTAGCTCAGAATTTTTAGGAGTTGTGGGTGACACTGTGGGTAGGGTTGAATAAATATTTACTTTACTTTTAATTGGAAAAAGCCTGTCACATCATCTGAAGCAGCAGAAAAATTTTTTTGAGAAGTTTGTGAGTGTGAACTTAACCCAGTGTGGTACTTGTCTGCTTTGCTGCAGTCTCTTCTGAAATTGAAGTCAGTGTTTGAGCGAAGGAAAGGGGCCCTGTTTAGAGCTGATCTCCAATATTGAAGTCTTATATACCTCTGTGGGGGATGGGGAAAGACTTCTGTACTGTGTTACACCAGCATCTGCGAGCAGCCACGGCTCAGAGCTGTGTTTTTATTCATGCTGGTACCGACAGAAGACAAAAAATGACTGCATGGCTGAGATTAGAATTACTGCACGGCTGAGATTGCAAGTGGAGCAACGGTGAGCGTGGAATTCCTTAAGGAAGAGATTGTAAAGGTACTCCCAGGCATCTTCCTCGAAGATTTGGGGTTTCATTCTGCAGTGACAGGGGCTCCCCCCTCCTTTGTTCTCTCCTCCTGCAGATCCGCTCTGGTTGCACTCGCTCAGCAGTGCTAGACTTCCAGCTGGGGGAAAATGTTTTTCTTGCTAAACTGGCACTACCCCAAGAGATTTTTCCACGGAGCGTGTTTTGGGCACGCCCTGGATAAGGGGCGTTTTGCAAGTGTCTCGTTTCAAAGGCTTGCAGAGCTCGGTGTCTTTGCTGGGCCGCCCTCAGATAAAACGCTTTAGGTAGGAGAGAACGTAAAAAATTGGCTTAGGTTTTATATGCTGGATTTCGGAATGAAAGGAAGGGCTTAAAAATATAAATAGGTGAGGGCCTGTGTATTGACTGGGAATTCAGATGGGAAGTGGGAAGAGAAGCTTGAATTGCTGTTGGGTTTGTTGCAGTTGCCCTTCACATCTCTGGAGCCAACTGGGAATGATTCAACTCTCCAGTGCACTCGGAGTTGTCTCTGGTTGTGGCTCTCTGCATTTGAAAGATTTGCTTTCACTTGGAGTGCTGAAATGGTTTGCTTAAGTAACATCCAGCTCCTTCTCTTTTTTTTCTGTCCTATTTCTTTTCTTTTCACCACCCTCTGACCTTCCCTGGGATAAGGTTACTTTCTGGAATGCCTGCTCCAGGTTTGACCTCAGCACTGAACGAGCTATTTATGGGAAGGGTACCTGGCACAGGCTTGCCGAGTTAAGGATTTGCTACCGATGCCTGGGATTTTCCTGTAAAACGTGGTTTCATTGCATTGCATCAGCAGTGAGGGGGATGATGCTTTGGTGAGAGAGTGTTTGAAAGGGGACAGTCAGAGTCTTGTGCTGTTGAGATCTTCAGTTCACTGCTTTTGTTACGATGATGGAGTGGCTCAAAAATGTTGTGGCAAATCGGTCACGTCGAGGGTGTTTTCCCTTTTTCCTGCCCCTCCCAAGCGCGGCCCCAGCTCTGCGCCGAGCCCTGCCCGTGCCAGCCGAGCCCTGCCCGTGCCAGCCGTGTCCGCGGCCGTGCCGAGCGCGGCGGTCACCCCGGGGTGCGCTTCCAGCCGCCGGGTTAGCGAGGCGAGCTCCTGGGCAGGGGGCTCTGCTCTCCCCGGTGCTCCTGTGCAACCACGCTGTCTCGGCTGCAAAACGAGATGTTCCCTGCAATAGTGGTGGCACGGCTCGGCTGGCACATCTCGTGACGCTCCGGCTTCCGAGGCACATCAATTCCTGCTGCCTTATGAATGAGCACAGGGTGCTCTCCACAACTCTGATTCTCAAACAGCCTCAGTTTTAAAGAGTTAGAGCTCCCGTATCTGTTAAATGTGTGCATCGTGCCTGTGTAAAATACAGAATCACGGAATGGTTTAGGTGGGAAAGGACCTTTAAACCCATCCAGTGCCACCCCTGCCATGGGCAGGGACACCTTCCCCTGTCCCGGGGTGCTCCAAGCCCCGTCCAGCCTGGCCTGGGACACTTGCAGGGATCCAGGGGCAGCCACAGCTGCTCTGCTCAGCATGGAGTTCCAGGGAGTTTTTAATTTCATTTTGCTGCCTCAAAAGTGCCTCCTGACAGGGTGGATTTGTGAAAATTGACTTCATTTGGCTGCTGGCTTAATGAAATATTCAGTAATGTAAAGCAATGCCAAAAAAGAAAAAAAACAAAAATACACCCCCCACTATAATAGTGACTTTTTTTATATTAGGCTCGAAACATTTGATCATCATATTACCCAAAGAGGGAACTAAGGATGATCAGGGTTCTCCTCATGCAGCAGAGCTTTAGGCTTTTGTATTTTGTGACATTTTAGCAGTTTCCATAGTAACACATAACCATGTTGTAAGAAATGTTGCAAGAATTTTATTTGTGTAAGGGAGGACTTTCAAATATTAATGGAAAGCAGTGTGAATTGCAGGGAAATGTGTGTGGTGGGAGGCAGAGGGAAGGGTTTGATGCAGTGCCCGGAGCGAGCAGCCGTCCGTAGATTGAACTGGTCTTGGCCAGCAAACAGGAAAATAAGAGAGCTTCAGTCATCTTGGGAATGTTTGCCACGAAATCTTTCCTGTCTGGTGCTGCAGGTGAAGCTTGGGAATATTCTGCTGTCGCTCGTTCTCCTGGTCCAGGTAAAGAATATTCAATCTCCAAAGTGCTTCTCATCCCAGCCCGTGTGCAGTTGGAGCTCATCTCTTCCCATGATATTAAAGATTTGGAGCTTTTGCCCCATTGGCGTTCATGGGGGGCTCTAGGCTTATCTGAGATAAAATTGGATGTCTTCATTTAGAAGGCTTTGAGGCAGCTCATAGGCTCAGTCTGCATTTCCTGAATTCCCTGGTGGCTCCCCCTTAATACCCAGTGCTGGGCTTTGGCTGTTTCAGGGCTGGTGATGTTGCAGTAGCAAATCCATTCCGCTCCTGAGAGGGAACCAGAGAGGTTCTGTGTGGGTGCCACGGACAGAAATGGCCTGAGCAGTGCTCGAGCAGGGGGTTCTGTGCTCGGAGCTGGCCCGTGTGTGCCTGGGGTGAGGTGTTTCCTGCAGCCTGGTCCGGAGGTGGGAAGCACAGAGCACCTCTCTGTGGGAGCAGGGCAGGGATCTGTGCTCCCCAGGGCAGACCTGAGCAGGGCACACGTGGCTTTGAAGGTGCTCACTGCTCCTGGCTCTGCTCTGACAGAGGTCCCAGCTCCTGCTCCGTGTGGTTTGATGGGGAGGGTGATGGCTCTTCCTGTTCCTGGTGGCTTTTTCCTTCACTGGAGTCCCACATCCCAGTGGCCAGGGGGAGAATATTTCTGTTTAGCAGCCATTGCTATTCCTGGCCTGGGACAGTTGAATGAATAAAAATCGCAGCAGCTAAATCTGCCTATTTTTGTGTGAATTGGAGCCCTTCTCCATGTGACTTCTGCTATTCCAGTGCTGGCTATTTCAAAAAAATGAGACAATCAGCCTTCTGTAGATGTGCATTTTGAATGCAGAACACTTGCAGGGCTCTTGCTCCATGTATGCAACATTTTGTGGTGTTGGCTTTTTACTGTCTCAGGCTAAAACAAGAAAAAGATTCTCTCTGCTCCTTTCATGTTGTGGGTAGCTCTCCTGTCATTAGCAGAGATTTCTGAAAGTCACAGGCAAGGTGCTGTTTATACTGAGACAGCAGAAAATAATGTGAAGAAACCAAGCGCATTAGGAAATCTCCCAAGGCCTTAACCACTTTTCCTATGTCAGGGTGGATTAAATTGATACAGATTAATTTTCAAGTATTTTTCATTGTAACAGACACAGCAGAGTGTCATGTAATGACTTCTCCAAGGTTCGTTGTGCATATATTGGTCAAAACCATCCCATTTAAAATAAAATAAATCTGTTTGAGTAGTAGCCAGCCACTTAAAGAAGATTTCTCTGTGTGATGATTCATATTGTGCCTAAAGACAGCTTTCCATATTCAGCCCTCACTCGCTCCCCCCTACCATCCCCCTCTCCCTGCCTCTGGAAATGGGCAGGAAGCCCAAACCAGCTTAACTCTTAGTTATTTCAACCTACTTTTAATAAGTGATACTTGTAAAAAATCTTACCTGAAGGCTCTGATTGACATTGTGTTGTGTATTAGATGTTAACCTGGTTTATGAAGTGTGTAACTGCTGTTTTTTCTTTTTTAGCTGCTTTTTTTCCTGAATGTGAGCTATTCTTTGAATTCTTTCTAACAGGCTGGAATTACATCTGTCTCCAGTTACAGTGGTTCTGTGCTGGTTCACTCTTTTGTGTGAGCCTTTACTTGTCAGACCTGCCCTAGTGCCCCTTCTCTCCCTCTGCATCACCTCTCCTGGGGTATTCATGGCCAGATCTTTTTAATGGAAGGAGTTCCAGTTCTTTTTGCAGCTCATTCTCCTGCGTGCTGGCTCTTGAGATAGTATTTATTTTCAAAATAGTATCCTCTGAGGAGGGAGAATTTTCATAACCCATCCTAGTTGTCATGGCACAGCTCTGCCTTTGTTTTCCCCCCTTTGCTCTCTGTACCAGGCGTGCTTTGGTTACGTTAAACTCTGAAACCAAACGCCCTCCAGGCTGGGTACAGGTAAGCCCTGATCAGATTAGCTGCTCTGCAAATTGAGTTGGTTATTGTACCGATGTTTTCTTGTGCTTGAGCAATGAATTTGTGTGCCAGGACAAGGTGCTCCTCTCTGAAAAGTTGAAGGAAAAATGACTTAAGTGTTTGGGTGGCTTTATGAAGAACTGGTGAAAATTATCACAGAATATCCGGAGTTGGAAGAGACCCACAAGGATCAGCCATCCCAGCTCCTGGCCCTGCACAGACACCCCAACAGTCCCACCCTGTGCCTGTTTGCCTCCCACAACTTAAAAAGATGCTCTGTGAAAACTTTGTGGTGCTCAGTGATGCAGCTCCTTGAAAGAGGAGGATGAGGAGAAAATGCTGTGGGTGTTTTCTTCATTGTTGTCCTGTCTGTGAAGATTTTGGTCGTGAATTCCCAGATGCCTTTAGTTGTGATGCTTGGAACAAGCAGTGACTGCAGGACTCCAGCGGGGAGGGAACCTCTGCAGCCCCTGGTAGCACTAACGAGGTGGTCCCCGCTAATGAGGGTCTGTTGCTGGAGCTGAGTGTTGCTGGATGAATCTGCTGGAGGAATCCTCTCTTTATTGTTCTCCTCTGATGTTGCGGCATTCCTCAAAATCCCTTTCATCTACTTCTTGTCTGCTTGTTAACAACCATCTGCATGCAGAGCACTTGGCTACTTTCAATCTTTGCCTTATATAATTGAAATTTTCCCCCTCCTCCTTTTGGAGCTTTCTGGTAGGATTTTTTTTCCTCTCTGATGTAGGTGTTTGAATTTTTCAGCTAGTCAAACTAGAACATAAAGTGATCTTCCTGTTCTGGGCTTGCTGCAGTTGTTGTACTGGGGGGAAAAAAATTGGTTTTACTTAAATTTATTAGGCCTGGGAGAAAACTTTGTTGCCCAGAGAAGCTGTGGCTGCCCCATCCCTGGAAGTGTCCCAGGCCAGGTAGGACAGGCCTTGGAGCAGCCTGGGATGGTGGAAGGTGTCCCTGCCCATGGCACTGGATGGGCTTTAAGGTCCCTCCCAACCCAAACCAGTCTGGGATTCTGTAAAACTGTAATTTTCCTTCCAGTTTGAGAGACTGCCACCAGCATTTCCAAGAAAACATATCCAGAGAAGCAGTTTGCCCTTTTTTTCCTTCTTTTTCTTTTTTTGTTCTCGGGTCCTGCAGAGATCTGCTGGAGTTTTAAAGCGAGTTGGATGCTCATTGCCCAGCGATTGGGGATTTTGTTGGATGAGGAATAGTGGGATGTGCCTGTCCTTGCTGCCCTTGGGAACTGCTGACCTGGTACAAATGGGAGCATTAATTGAAGTAATGGAGCTCTCCTGTGTTTCACTTCATTTCTGAGAGTAGCTTGTCCAAAAGCATCTTGGTTTATTTATTTAGCTGATGCTTGGTGAGATAAAGGGGGTTCTGAGAATTTGTGATTATCTCCTTAGCTGTGGCTCGTGCTGCTGTCTCAGAGTGCTGGGGAGCAGACAGGTAGCCCCCCTCCTCCTCCTCCTCCTCCCTGCCACGGAGAGCAGCAGCTGCCCAACTCCCTCCAGGATTAATCATCTCCATCGAACCTCTGATCGGCTCTTGACACACATTAGGGCAGAGAGCTGAATGGAAAAGTGTTGTCTTCCTTCACAGAGATGTCTGGGAGAATGTAGAAATCCATGCAAAAATCTCCCTTTTCCAGTCACTGTAATTGCGTGTTAGCTCAGAGCTGGGTAATGTCACTTCTGAAGCTGCATTTATTGCACAAGATTGTATGATAATTTCAGAGGGACATTTTCCCTTTTGCCAAGGTTTTTATCATTTTTATTTAGATGAAAACGTCCCACCCTCTCTAGTAGTGGTGAACTGCCTGGCCCTTGGAGCGAGCTGACAGTGCAGAGCTGCCCTGGCTGCATTACAGTTCTGGTTCTTAGCACAGCTCGTTCCAGCTCCTCTAATGAAAAAAATTTGTCATATCTCTTCCAGAGCTGGGAATCCTCTAGGTCTGGGGAGGTGCAAATGTGTAATGGTTTGGCTGCAGATCCCACTTGGCCCTCTGGACCCTTGGAGGCTGTGCAGTGATGGACTCGCAGCCACGGCTCTTTGTTTCTGGTACAATGACTTTTGTGTTGGCTTTGTTGTGAAACTCTTGGCTTCAAAGTTTGTGAATGTGTTTGAAAGCCTCCCATGTGTTCTACGCTTTCTCCTGACATGTGCAGTGGGGTGGATGAGCTGGGAGGATGCTGTCCCAAAGCAGGGGGTGCCCAGCTGCGCCCGGGGTACCCCCGCGATGGGGAGCGGTCCCGTTCACCGCGGGTCGTGCATCAGCCCTGGGCTTGGGCAGGGCTCTCAGCCTGACCACGCTGTTTGCAGCCCTTGTGACAAGTCCCAGTGGACTGACAACCTCTATTCTGTTCTTTGTGTGAACCTTTTACAGTTTTACCAAGCATTAAGGTCTGGAAGATACTGTAATACTCCAAACTATTCTCATTTGCTGCCTTTTCTCGTGGATTACTTGACTGAAAGTTGTCCCAGCTCTGATTTTTTGACTCTTGTCCTGGCTTTTAGATAGGTGAATGTGATATGCTTTGCTCCTGCTTGTAAATAAAAAAAATTAAATAAAAAAAAGGTCTAGTATTCACTTTTCTAGAGAAGCCCAACTCCTAGAAAGTGGTGACTGCAGGGTGAGTAATGCTCCATTCACTCCCACTCCCTCTTCCCCCAAAAGAGCAGGAAAACCCTCCTGAACACATCTTTGATTAAAAAATTCTCCTGATGAGATTGATGTCTTGATTTTTTTGCGAGAGTGAGGAGACTTGGGATAACGATGGAAGCTTGGATGAGATGTTTCAATGCCACCAATCAAAGCATCTAAAAATATCCCATCTTCAAGAAGAATGTACTCTTGCAAATTGGAGCCCAGTATTAAAGAACACACTGTTGATTGCAAAGGGTCCAAATTAAAGAAACAGACCAATATTCCTCTCTTTTATCCCTTTCCAACTCCTTATAGAATTGCTGGATATTTGTTGCAGGCTTTACACAGGATGAAAATAAAATTAGTCTGAGGTGCTCCAAACTGTGGCACTTGAGCTGCAGTGGAGTTTGCTCAGAAGGTGGAAAGTGGCCTGATTTCTCTACAGATACTTTTATTCTGCCTCCTGCCTTGTGTCTTGGCATGAAACAAACATTATCTAGTCCTTGTGAAAAGTCCTGGAGTAGAGAGTGTGTCTTGGCTGAACCTGATTGAAAAGGCTGAGGAAAATCTATCCAAGAAAAATAAGTTTCTGCTGGAGTGGCCAACAGAGTGTGTGACATGAATGACTTGTGGAGGAATGGGGGTGGTACAGAGAGGTGGTTTTGATTTGGCTCTGGGAAATACGGATGAAATGGGGGGATAAAGACCCCAGGTGCTGTCTGTCCTCTCCCCAGCCTGTCTGGGGTTGGGGTTGGCTTTCCCAGCTTGTCTGTGGCTGTCTCCTCTCCCCATCCAGCCCCTCTCTCCCAGGGCTGTGAGTCAGGAGCTGCCCTGTTTGCACTTACAACAGGGAGGAGCCGTGTAGCAGTGGCAAACCTGCCGCGTCTGCTTGATGCACACCCGCATTGTCCTTGACAAGGAAAGAGCCTTCCAGTAACTCACCTTGCCACCAAGAAATGGGATTTATTTTTAAATTTTTTTTATTAAGAGCAGCTGAGTTGCTTGGAATCAGTGCAGTGTTCAGTGACACCCGAGGAGCATGTACTTTTGTGAATAGAAAATGCTGCTTAATTGCTCAAGACGGCAGTTTATTCTTTCACATTATGGAATTCCAGTCTGTGTTAACCCAGCAATGTGGCTCTGAACTCATTATTTTGATTTCTTGCTCTCTGCCTTGACATAGTAGAAAGCATCTCTGCCTTGCAGAATGAAATGCTGAATCTTTCTGTATCTAAATGAGATTAAATTAATACTGCATTCTGGGGAGCTCTTTCATAGAGAATCAGCAGCATTCTGCTCTTCTGCAGGATTGTGTTAATCATCAGACACGAGTTGGAGGACTATGGCCACATAAAGCTGTGTAACAGGCCAGTAAAACGCTGGAAAGTGCTGAAGGATAACTCAGGTATCTCTGGGAAGAGAAGCAGGCTGCAGGAACCCTGAGTCACAGAAATAAATGTGGCTGACTACGTTTCCCAAACAGCAGCTGAATCCGACTGTTCTGAAGTAAAAATGGTTTTGTTTTCTCTTTCACATGTGACGTACAATCCCTTTTTTAGCTGCTCGTGTTTTTTAAACTATAGGGAATTGTGAATGACTTGTGTGAATTTATAGTGAGTTTTGAGAGGCTTGAAAGCAGTTTGGAGTGTGTATGTAGGTACACACTGTGTGCGTGGTATACAACCAACTATTTTAAAGAAGCCTCTGTGTTTATTTAGATCCCAGCAGTTTGAGGCCCTTGCTCTCATCTCTGTAGTTACAGGTATGGTTAAGTTTGTTGGCTGCAAGGAGGAAATCTGAAGTCTCTTTCAGCTGTTCTGGGCAACCTGTGCCAGGGCCTCACCACCCTCCCAGGGAAGGATTTCCTCCTGATACCAAAGAACCTGCCCAAACTCAGTCTCTCTCTTTCTCTACATGTCAATGATTTTATTGCACAGAGGATTTAAGCTGCACCACATAACTCTGTTCCTGCAACCACTTCTGCATGCTTTGAAAGAAAACATAAAAACTAAGGAGGAGGATCTACTCTTTGTGGTAGAGTTCATTCATGTTGGTTAGAGGTTGTTCTAAATTTTGAAACATGAGGTTTAACATCTCTTCTAAAACTTGTACCTTAATGTGGGTAGTGGGATGCAAAATACTTAAACATGGTTGAATTCCTGTAGCTTGGTGCCTTGTTTCTGGCTTCTGCACCACCAGTGTTTTATCTTAGTTTTCTAACGTGCTGTGGCAAAAGCAGAGAGCTGTTAGATAAAGAGCTTTTAAAGATGAGACTTGTCAATAAGAAAACATCCTGTAAGCCTTGCTTAGTCAGCCTTCAGATGGAATTAAGTGGTTGGGAATTAATTTGTTCTTAATAAACGAAACTGAATACAGTTACCAGTTTGTCCAGGACTTTGTTTGTAAGGTCCAATAGGCTTCTTGTAGCTTTCTTGTTGTAAGTTCTGCTTTTATATCAAAGGACACAAATCATGGGTTCTCTGCTGCCTTACAAAGGTCAGCATCAGGATCCTCCTGTGTCAGTCTGGGCTGGTGACTCTGGGGAGGAGAGCTTTGCCCAAAACAGTAACTGCTGCTTTTTAGCTTACATGGGCCTTACTCTCCCCTTTTTTCCTCCAAACTGGAGACTATGAAGGGATCTGCTGTCACATTTCTAAATGGAGGGGGATGTCCTGAAGAGGAAATACTGCCTGTGTGTGTTCTGTGTCTCAGGCTGCAGTTGGAGCAGCATTGCCTATTGCCCCAGACCTTCAAGGATGAGACTTTCGCAGGCTCTTAGCAGGAATAGTTGGCATAGTTTGCATACAAAGATTTTTTTTTTAAAGCAAAATAAGTACAAATAATCCTTGACCGAAGCCCAAGTGGGTTTTGCAGCATTTTGGTTTTTCCTTAGAGAAATAAGGGGAAAGTGCTACTCTGGGAGGTAAGACTTTATCTGTGGAATGTGCCTAAACATCCTCTTGTAACTCTTCCCTGGTGAACACGAAGCATCTGAGCTGTCTGTTTAACTGTCTGCATTGAGCTGGGATCAGAAAGAGCCATGGTGGTTCTCTGGGGTTCACTGGGTCACTGTGGCCACCTCTGCTGTACTCCCTGAGCTCTTCCAGCCCTAACAGGTGTCTCCCTGAAAATATGTGCCAGTGTTTGCTGTCTGCTGGGGAAGAACAGTGTTCCTTTGTTGCTGTTTGGAGACAGGAGGGAAGCCAGCCAAGTTCAGTGCTGCTTCATGGCAGAACATATCTCGGTGCTTTGAAGTTGTATGCTTTTTGAAATGAGACCATCTAGGCTGCAGCTCTGCAATTCTTCCTTGCATTCCCTGAAATGTGCTCCGGTTAGTAACATGTTCTTCTACTAAAATTTCTTCTATGCAAATTCTGTCCATTTTTTAATTCTCTTTCTGTTACTGCTTTGATGTTTGGGGGAGAGCTACTAGTTCTTCTCTGTCTTTTTGGGAGACACACAACAAACCCAAAAATTCTTCTAGTTAGTCATGTTTTTGGTCTCAGATGCCATCTCTTTGAAATAGCTGGGCTCTAACTTTGGGCATAAAGACTGGACATCCCTTTAATTCCTAGGAGATGAAAGCAAAGATCTTGATGCAAGAAATATTGCCTGTCAAAATAAGTTAATAAGACCCTGGCAAAGGCGTTATTTCCTGGAGGGTGTTCAGCTGAACTTGGTATTTTCCCCATTCCGTTCCTGGGAATCTCAGGATCTGGGTGCAGTTGGTAGATGAGAAAGATCGGGGTGTTGGGGGATCCTGTGTGTTTGGGGGGGTTTGGGATGAGGGTGTCAGTGGCAGTTGAGTGGTTTTGTGAAGTTTTTTGTTACAAGTCCTGAGAGACAGAATTCTCAGGAGATGTAACAAAACGTGGCCTCTCTTTATGGCAGTTGTTTGCACAGGGGGATTTGTTCCTGTGTGTCCTGTTAGATCTCCCTTTCCCACGAGGAGCTGTACTGTGGAGTTGGGTACCTGGTGTATTGGGCTGCTGGAGTTAGCAGTGAACTGAATTAACAACCTCCTCCCTGCGAGCCAAAACTCCTGAGAGTTCCCAGCACTGATTAAGCTCCATTCACTCGATGTCAGGATTCTCCTCTCTTCCATACAGCGGGAATTTGTCTCCTGCAGGAAGCACCGAGCACGTGATTGGGATGCTGCCATTGGGAGGATGATTTCTTATGGCTGAAAGTGCTTGTGATCATTCTTGAAATAAATTGCTTTTATTTCCTGCTCTTGCCTTGCCAAATATCCTAAAGCTATATGTTCACCTTTCCCCAGCAGTACTGGGAGCTGTTGGGTAGAGCCAGTCCCCTGCTTCTGTTCCAGTTTCTCTGAAGGCAAAGAAGGAAAGCTTTAATGGGTAGTTTCTAATTTCCTTATTAGATAGTTCAGAATCCATATGGGAGAGGGATTCTGTGATATCTGCATTCTTACTGCGTGGGGAAGATTTTACTTCACAGCTCTTCCCCTCTTAAACACCAGAGAGTCTGTAGTGAAGCTGTTTTATGGAGAACGATGCTTAAATGGTACCGTGAGCACTTGGATGCTCAGACTGTTAAGTCTGTCTTGCTTGTGAGAATGTCTAAAAGCTGTTACATTCTTCACTAGTGCACACCTTTCCAGGAAAATCATTGTTAGTAAATATCTCAGTAACTCTTGCAGCTGTGGTTTGTGGCCTCAGCAACTATTTCTTTTTGCTGTGATTGCAAATACTTGAGCATCTTTTTGTTCTCCTTAGGCCGAGGATGGCTCCTGCTTGTTGGGATTTCTCCCAGACGAGAGGAAACGGCCTCGAGCTGTGCCAGGGGAGGGTCAGGTTGGACATCAGGAGGAATTTCGTCCTGGAAAGGGTCATCAGGCATTGGAAAGGGCTGCCCAGGGAGGTTTGGAATCCCCATCCCTGAAAGTGTCCAAGGAAGGCCTGGACATGGCCCTCAGTGCTCTGGGCTGGGGACAAGGTGGGGATTGGGCACAGGTTGGACTCGATGGTCTGGGAGATCTTTTCCAGCCCAAATGATCCTGTGATTCCCACTCAAACTGTGATCTGTGCTGAGCTGCTCCAGGGTATGAGCTCCCCTGTTCCTCTGTCCAGTCCAGAGGCTCTGGCCCGAGCAGTGGAATTTCAAGACTGAAAGTTGGCAGAGGGATGTGCAGATATTGCTGTTTTCTACTGTTAAATATAATCTTTCTCATGAACAAATTAATGCATAAAACTGCTGGGCAGTTGCACACAGCAGCCTCTTGTCCCCCTGGCACAGATAAATAAATCCTAGTGATGGATTTTGATCTCTTATTCCCAGAAAGCTGCTCAGCTCCTGCTCAGGAAAGGCTGCTGCTGTGTGGGTGCCTGCAGCCCTCGCATGGCCCTGGCAAGGGCTGAAACTGCTTCCAGCTGCCTCGCTGGGCTTTGTGTGGTGATTAGTTTATTTGAGAGCTGGGAGTGTGTTAAAAAGGTTCTGTAATGCAAAATACTTGTCACTTAAAAATTGGACTTGTATTTTCTGTGTTACGATGCTTTAACTCGAAATTTTAGGCAGTATTGTTATTTTATATGTAATTATAAGCTCCAGCAGAGCTCCTGTCTCTTTATATAGTATTCTATACTTACTGAAAATACCTGAGAAGAACAGAGAAAAGCAAAGCATGGGGGAGGTAATTGATTAACACCCCTCCCTGCTGGAACAGGAGTGAAGGCATATTCCAGTTGTTGGTGTTCAGTAAGAAGCTTTCTCTCTAAGGTGCCACTCCTTACCGTGAATCTCCCATCTCGGGAGCGTGCTCCAGGATGTGCTGGTGTCAGTCAGCAGGTCCCTGGCTGTGCTCCCCCTGTGCCCGTTGTACCCTGAGCCCGGGCTGCGTTTGAAGGTGCCGCCCGCTGTTTGCAGAGCTGCAGGTGCCGGGCACGGCTGCTCCCACCCTGCCCTCCTGCACTCCAGCCTCTGGCCCAGGGCCCCAGCACGGCCCAGGCTGCTCCTTGGCTTCTCCAGCTGGGCAGCACTGGGCAGCAGAGGTCTGATTTCCGTGCGCAGGGAGCGGGGCTGAGCTCTGCTCCTGCCCCGGGAACGTTCCCTGAGCGGCCCCAGATCCTCCCGAGGGCACGGGAGCAGCAATCCCACATCCCGAGACTTGGGAATCACAGAAACAAGGACAATGCTCACAGCTCCAGCCAGGCTGTTTTTCATTAGGAGTAAGAAAAATGCGAAGCCCTCGGAATTTTGTCAAGGCTTTTGATATGTGAGTACTCGGTGTTCTGCAAGAGGAAAATAAACTTTGATTAAAGACTAAACTCTGTTCCAGAAACTGCCAGCACAATACAGAGAGGCTTGTTCAGGTACGAGGAGGGAGACCTGAGCTGGGTATTTGGTTGAAGCCACTTGCTGTGGCTTTCCGTGAGACTGTTGTGCTTTTTGTGCAAACTTGGAAGCTTCTTTGATTGCTTCTTGCCTGAACCTCCTTTTGGAACTTACTACATGTAAATATTTATACAAATATTTAATGTTTACATGTGATACTTTGGTTGGACCTTTTAGAGCTTTTCTGTCACTAAAGTTTCTCATTGAAGGGTTTTGCTGTCACACTGTGAAGGTCAGAAAAATTTTATGGGCCACAAAGTTGAAACTTTTCAAGCTCTGTGGGTATCTCATGACAAAAGTGAAGCTGCTTTTTTTCCTTGCTTTGAGGATAATCTGCCATTAAGGAATGGTTTTTGATGTTATTTGCTTTTAGGAACTTGACTGTGTGGATTTCTGTCCCACGTCTCTAAAAAGTAGACATTTGTGGAGCTGTGTACTGACAAGCAGAAAGACAAATTCGGAATGATCTGCTCTGGAAAGAATCCAAGTGTTTTAATTTGTGTGTATGTAATTCTAGTATCTCTCCTAGAGCCAAGTCTGCCCTCCTTAGACTTGATGATAATGCTTAGCACACAGTGTTTTTATCTTGAAAGCACTGCACAAACATGAACTAACCTGGCGGTTAAGCCTTAAACTTTCTTTTAGGTGGCATCACTCAGGTGTGAGAGCCACTGGCTGTGTGTGCACTGTCTGTAGTGTTAAATACAGACCAGGAGCTCGGCGCAGGCTCCCAGCCCTGGGCTCTCAGGCTCTGGCAAAAGAGTGCTAAAAATAAGAGACCCAGAACAGTTTGGATTGGAAGGGACCTTAAAAGCCCCTCCAGTCTCACCCCCTGCCATGGGCAGGGACACCTTCCACTGTCCCAGGGTGCTCCAGCCTGGCCTTGGGCACTGCCAGGGATCCAGGGACAGCCACAGCTTCTCTGGGCACCTTTACTCCAAGGCCTCCCCACCCTTGGAGTAAAGGATTTCTTCCCAATATCCCATCCAAACCTGCCCTCCTTCACCTTAAAGCCATTCCCCTTTGTCTGATACATAAAAATATCATATGGATATATACACACACACTAGATATGTGATATAAATCCCTCTTGTCTGATATGTACATAAATAGCTACTGATGGTTTCTCTGGTGGTGGAGGAAAACTCAAATCACTTTTGGGTGTGAATTGATGTGATCAGGAGCCCGGTGACCACACGGCAGCTCCTGCTCCGAGCCCAGCACCGCATCGATCCTCCCGGCGAGAGGCTTTAAATTTCCATGGAGGCTGGAGCTGATGTCATTGCTGTGAAATGAGGCAGCAGTCAGCTCCTGCTTCCACTCACTCTGCTCGGGAACTGGATCCCAAAGCTTGTCTGGCATAATCCCATGTTCCAGAAACCACGGAGCTGTCCTGCTGTTGCTGCCATACCACTGGTAATTGCTTCATCTCAGTCAGGCAAAGGGCAGAATCTGGTGAGCAAAATAGTTGAAGGAAACACAATTATAGAATCAAAGAGTCCCAGACTGGTTTGGGTTGGCAGGGACCTTAAAGCTCATCCAGTGCCATCCTCTGCAGTGGGCAGGGACACCTTGCACTACACCAGGATGCTGAAGCCCCGTCCAGTCTGGCCTTGGACAGTCCCAGGGATGGGGCAGCCACAGCTTTTTCCTTTTTCTTTTCTTAATTTTAGTTTTTTTATTATTATTATTTCAAATATTTTTAATGTAAATTACTCTGCAAATACTTCAGAGGCCTCCAGAGGCCCCACTGCTGTTTTGTGTGGGGGGGATCGGGCAGCTTAGGGCTGCTGTCATTCCCAGGGACAAGAGGACACGTCACGGGGTGCTAAGTCCTTGGGAACCGTTCCTGGCTCCCTCGGATTGTGGTGCAGCTTTAAAAACCTTTATCTTTGTGCTTTTGCTGAGGGTTATTGTTGCTTCCCTCAGTTCCCTTCGCAGAACAGGTGGCCTTTTTCTTTGGTGTCTTGGCAGATTTCCTCTTAAGTCTTATTTTAGCGAGTTGAAAGAGGAAGAGGGCACAGGGTGCTTTTTGAAGCCATATTCACTGAGGATTTATTCCCACCAGCGTTGTGAAGTCTGGAATAGTTACTCTGGGATTCTTTGCTGTTTTGAAGCAATTACAGTTTCTTGGTTTCTCAATCGGGAAGTGGAAGATGTTGTCCTATAAAAGAAGGATATATCCAGGAGAAGCATTGAAACACAGAAAGAAGGATCACAGGTTTATTCACTGCCCCAGGATTTATCCACTTTGTCTTGAGACAGGTTCTACAGGAGCTTGTGAGGGCATGGAAAGATGAAAACAAACATGGTCAGCTCTCTTCATCAGGAGTAGTAGGTGGTTGAACAGAATTTCTGCAGGATGCATTTTGACATTTATTAACCCCCTCCTTTCCCCACCTTTGTCCGTCTTTCTGTGGCTTTGAGTGAAGCCTCACCTGAAGTGCCTGGTGAGCAGATGCAGAGATGCTGCACTGCTGCAATTAGATAATGTTTGTGCACACGTTTTCTGTAAGAACAGCTGAAGATGGGTGCAGCCTGTTCTTTCCCTGCCTTGTGAAATCAACAGAGGCCTCATTTTTCTTTAAAAAAAAAAAGTTCAGTTATTACTAAATACATCATAAAAGGCTTTGGTTTTGTCAACAGTGTGAGCAGCAAAGGGAGACAGATGCTTGTGATGGGTTTCTCTGCGGGTGCTGGAGGGAAAACGGAGCCCTGATTTTGCAGGTCTGGCTGTGTCACCTCTGTCACGCTGTGTCTCTTTTCCATTAGCTGCAGGACAGTCTGAGTAATCAGATTCCCCAGCGAACCGGAGCTGGGGCACTTTCGTTGTTTGCTCTTGTCTCGGCGTGTGATTCACTGAGTTTTGACTGGGACTTTGGGAGGGTGACTTGCCTGGAGCTGTGGTGAAGAACTGGGGTTGCTCATTAGGAGTAGCTGCAAGAAGAGGTGCTTGTTCCGAGTGTTCCACCTCCCTGTTTTCTAATTACGTGTTTGAATTGCTCCCTGCTCAGCTCACCTGTAATAAATCACACACCCACAGGTTACATGACCCTTATCTCTGTCTCTTCTGATAAAGGTCTTTAAATGATGTTTCCATTAAGGTTTTTAGCAAACATCTGCTGGAGGATTGCTTTTAAGGACCTAGCAGTGTTTGAACTCGGTTTTGTTTCAAGTCTAACCCAGCCCAGGTATTTTAGGATGCCCTGTGCAGGTGGCTGTAGGACTGTAACCCTGACCTGCTTGAAGTTCTCTCCTGGTAACACATTTGATGTCCTGCTATAAATGACTAGTGACTTTCCAAACATAATTAATTTCTTTATTGTCCTCTGAATAATGTGTGAAGCAGGTGTGAGCTCCACATCCCCTTCCAGCAGGATTCCCAGTTTCAAGGGACAGGTGCACCTTCTGGCTGTGCCTGAGCATCTCTTGCTTGAAAGGTGTTTTGGTACAAGCCCTCCTTGCTGCCAGCTGTGGGTGCAGAGCTGGGCTGGGCTCCTGCAGATGCTGGTTGCCACAATGGAGCTGATTCCATGAAGTGATCCAAACACTTGGCTCTGTCTTTCAACCATGTCAAAATTAGCAGGGCTGAGTGTTTGGATGCTTTAAGTACTTGCTGGGTACTGGTGGTTGGGACACTTTGCTGGGACTGAAAATTCTTTGTGCTTAAATTCTCCTGAACAAGCACATGTTGTGTGTGGACACTGTGTCTTGATCTTCCAGCTGCTGGCCTGGGAGGAGCAGGACAAGGCTGACACGGATGGAGTGGTGCAGGGCCTTGGGCAATGGGACAGAAACACTGCTGGAAGAAGACAAAATGATCCTGAGAGAACTGGCAGGGAAAGAAAGAAAGAAAGCAAGCTCAGAGAAATGGTGTCAAGAATAGTTGTTTTTGCCTTAGATCATAAGGCCAGATGAGATCATTTATGTGAGGAGATGTCACTGTGGAGGCTGATTTAGCTGAGTAAAGTCTTGTTTGCTTGGGCTGGAATGGATTTTCAAAACCATTCTTTTCCTGCTTGGGTTGATCTTGTAGCCATCAGTTCTTGTTTCCTCCCTTGCCTGTTGGGTTGGGAAGCCGTGGAGCAAATACAAGTACTTGTGGATGTGATCTTGTTGCCTCTTGCCATCTGAAGAGAGCTTGAATTTGAGCAGGAGATGTGATGGCTTTTTAAATCTGTTGTCATTTACTTAAAACTTCACTTAAAATTTTCTGGCTTGTTGATGGATCATTTACCACCCCTCCCTTCTTTTTTGAAGAAGGTTTCATAGTGGTCTAATTCCAACAGTGCTTCTCCTCAGTGATCCAAACACATTTTTCTCTCTCTCTTTTAAAAACCCCATAAATCCCAATACTCTAATTCTGCCCTATATTCTTTTATGTCTGCTAAATACAGTCAGAAGTGTTAAGTGTGTTTTCATGCTTTCCTTTGCTGTCAGTACCAGTGAGCCATCTTGCTGTCAGTGACGTGTCTCACTACTTTTTGTTCCTTCAATCAAGGTTTATTTAGATTTTTGTTTTGCAGAAACTACTCAAAATGCCTCCTGTTCCTGGTCTGTCCTTTCAGTTGCTCATCATCTGGGACGTGGTTTGTGTGCTCTGTGGGTGAGAACCATGCTGAAGGCTTGGTCAAGAACCTGTCGAGTACCAAAGACTTTTCCAAAAAGAGTTATCTTTAAGCATTTAAACACATTTTTTGTTACATACGTGGAGCTTTAGACTTGGAGAAACTTAATGTGTACAGAAAATACTGAAGTGTGTTGCAGTTCTGACATGAGAGGGATTTATTGTGTCTTGCCCAGAGCAGCTGTGGCTGTCCCATCCCTGACAGTGTCCCAGGCCAGGCTGGACACTGGGGCTTGGAGCAGCCTGGGACAGTGGGAGGTGTCCCTGCCATGGCAGGGGTGGCACTGGATGGGCTTTAAGGTCCTTCCAACCCAAACCATTCTGGGACTCTTTAATTCATTTGGGGGATATGTCAGCAGATGAGATGAAGTCTGAGGCCTCCCTTTTTCTGATGGATCACTAAATGTTCTGGTACAATGATTTTCTATAACACACACAGGTGATGGCTGTCTTGTAAAGTTTGTACAAAGGTCGTGTTGGTGCCAGTGGGAGCTTTGGGATTGAAGGTGGTGTGCCCTAAACTCATGCTGTCCTTTAGACCCTAATTACCAGTGCACTTTGGCTCCATTCCCAGGAATGACCTGAATTTGAGGTGCTGGAAGGTGAACAGCATCTGATGCTGGGAGATGTGATTTCCCTGTACGGGGGTCCTTGTCCAAAATAAAATGGACTTTCCATTTGTGTTTTACCTCTTGTAAAGTTTGGAGCATGGAGCTGCTTAATCAAACTGGGATTTCATTGAAGAATTCCTTGGCTGCTTCTCTCTTGGCTCAGATGTTCTTGCCCCTTCTTCCTCCTTGTCTCCTTTCGCTGTGCCATCTGTCTGTCATCTGCTTTCTCGTTTCTCTGACCTATTTATGAAATATGTTTGCACAACCCCTTTTGCAATGGCTGCAGAGGAGTGCTGGAATTGTGACCAGGCTTATTTCCTCTTCCCCTTTGTTCAGTTTGTCAGCTCCAGCCCATTGGATTTGGTGGGTGTCTCTGGTCTTGTCCTGAGTTTACGCGGTGGTTTCAAAGCGGGGCTGTGCAGAGAAGGTTCTGGTCGTGGCCAGGCAGGACACAGGGTACACCTCGGAGGTCGGGATTTGTCTGAGTCCTGGCAGGAGGTGGAGCCGGGTTTGGGTTGCAGCTCTTGCTTGTCAGAGTTCAGCTCTCACAAAGAGGAACTTTATTTGCGAGGCTTGGGACAGGGATTTCATTGTCCCACAAGTGCCGGGCGTGAAGGGGCGCATCGAGGCCCTGTCACCAGTCCAGGTTCCGAGCCCACACCTGTCGAGGGGCCGCGGCGGCCTCTGGGCTCCTGCCGTGGTGGTTCTCCCTTTCTCATGTGCAGGGATTAAGGCTTGGATTTGCTGCAGCTGGTCTCAAACTCGGCCCAACAGCAAACTCTGGAAGCAGTGGGATCGCTGTTGGCACACGCGGGGGGACACCACTGTGGGAGCAACCAGCGTGGGTGGGCCTCCTGTTGTGGAATCCTGGAGTGGTTGGGTTGGAAGGGACATTAAAGCCCATCCAGTGCCACCTCTGCCATGGCAGGGACACCTCCCACTGTCCCAGGCTGCTCCAAGCCCCAATGTCCAGCCTTAAAGCCCATCCAGTGCCACCTCTGCCGTGGCAGGGACACCTCCCACTGTCCCAGGCTGCTCCAAGCCCCAGTGTCCAGCCTGGCCTTGGACACTGCCAGGGATCCAGGGGCAGCCACAGCTGCTCTGGGCACCCTGTGCCAGGGCCTGACCACTCTCAGAGTAAAGAATTTCTTCCTGATATCTGACCTGAACCTGCTCTCCTTCAGCTTAAGGCCGTTTCTTCCTCTTCCTTACATATTGCAGAAAGAAAAGGTAAATTGCCTACAATCCCCCAAATCTCCCTGTAGTACCTGCTCAAGGTAAAGTAGGAGCTTAATAACTTGGCATGTTGCAGTCCAGGAGCTCGTGTCCCATCTGGCAGGGAGGACGTGCTCTGAGTTGGAGATATTTTTATGCCTTTTAAAAATGGTTGAAAAGATCTTAATAGAATTGGGGCTGGACGGTGCCATACGCACAGGGAACAAAGCAGCAGGGTTGGATTTGTTCTGGAAAGGGCATTTTATTGTCCACACTTTGCTGCTTGAGATAGCAAAGAAAAAAAACCAGGGAGAGGGAGGAGGCATCCAGGAGCACGTAACAGTTGTGGCATAGGAACGGCTGCACACTCCTGTTCCCCAAATCCACGTTGAAGATGCCTCATGTAGCTGAACTAATAAAAAACCCAAACAACAGAGTTACTACATGAGTGGATTGTTAACCTGCAGCTGACCCCTCGCTTTTAATCTCAGTAAATGAAATGAAGCCCATATAATCACTCCTAAATTTGTGTGTGGATCTGTGACACATATTTTGCTCCAGAAGAGCCTGGCAGTGGTGGGGGAGGGCAGCTGTAGGATCAGAGATGCCACAAGGTGAAAACCTTCCCTTTGTTCTGCTTGTCTTCACCCACCTCCCCTGTGCTTGGGAGGGAGTGTGGGCCTGATCAGAGGAAGCCTTTTTGGCCAGTGTTTAATTAATTAAAAGAGAGAAGGTAGTAAATTGATGGTTACAGTGGAATGTCTTCTGTGATGCTGAAACCATTCCACTCTAAAGTGATCTTGTGCCTGGGACATTAAATACTCCACAGATAACAGAGCCTCTTGACCATGAGCCAGAACTCCTCTGGCCATGTAATAGATGAGAAAAAGATGTCAAGTACCACAGCCAGGATCAAACAGCAAATCTGTCATGGAGCACGGAATTAGCAGATTTGGGGCTGGGGGCCCAGCTTTGAGCCTTTTAAACCACAAGACTTTATTCTTCCCTCCCACTGCTCTGCCACGTTGCAGAAGATGGATGAGGGCCCTGGATCAGGATTCCACAGTGCAGTGTCCTGTTCCCTAAGAGAAGGTCTTCCTTTGTGATGTAGTAAATAAGTGTTAGATTCCCACCACGGATATACAGACATGGACTCTGCTATCAGCTTCTTGCTTTTCTTCCTTTTCGTTTGTTCTTCACTTTTCTCCCTGGTCAGATGTGGACTTCCTCCTTGGAGCCTGCCTGGGGTTAATCTCTTAACTCTGCTCTGGGTGACAGTTCCTGTGCTCTCTCTGGTGGGCTGGTGCCTTTGGCTCTGTAGGAGAAAGGCATCTGCACACGTGGGACTTTGTGTGTTTGGACCCTCCAGAGTTCATCATCCAGAGTCCTTGCGTAAACTTTTCATTCAGGGAGTCCTGGAGGACGTGGCAGGGCTGGAGGGCTCTCACAGGGTCTGGTGCAGCAAACACCATCTGTGATTGGGGTGGTTCAGGTCCAGGTTCCAGCATTCAGTTTGTGAGCATCGGCCGCCTCAGCTCTGCAGACCCGTCCAGATTCCGCTTCCTTCCCCCCCGACGCTCGCGTGCTCGCGGGGTTTGAATTACCCCACGCTCTTTTTCAGCAGAGTAAATAGGGGATCTGTAAGTTTAAACATTAAGGCCTTTGTCAGCCCACAGCGAGTAGCAGAGGCCTCCTGCGGCTACAGCTCTGCTTGGGGGAGGTCCTTGCACAGTGCATTGGGTTGTGTTGAAGGATGGTTTGGCAGCACAGGTGGGGCTCTGGCAGGAGCCGAGCTCTGCTCGTCCCCTCCCAGACACCGGCACCGAGAGCGTTTGGTCCTCGTCCCACGGGGCAGGGCCTCCGCCGGGGTGCACGGGAGGATGTGACCCGCGGCCCTCGGCTGCAGCCCTCCGATGAGTTGCCAAGCGGAGCCTTGGCTCCTTTTTGTCTCCATCGCTTCCTAGCAGATCATCCAGAGTTTGTTCAGCTCCAGCGTGTGCCACCTCTGCCGTGTGTTGGGTGAAATGCTTCTCCTTTCTGCTGTCCAGAAATTGCTGGGGTTTAAAAGTGTCTCTGGCAGCCACGTTCAGAAGATAGTACGGGCTGAAATAGTGGCTCTCTTAAACTGTGCTCTGTGGGACCGTGCAGAAGGATTTGGAGATTCATTAAATGAGATTCATTAAATGATGGAAAACTTGATAAAGGAGCCAGGAATGCCCGAGAAATTCACGGGTGTTGACAGACATCCACTGGTGCCAAAGCTGTGATGAGGAGCGGAGGGAAGTGACATGATGTGTCGGTGGTTGAATGCAGATGAGATGGGAAGCTCCCTGAAAACCCTTCATTAGTGGCATTCATTAGTGGCCAGAGTTGCTCTTCTGGAAGATTCTTCGACCTGGTCAGAGCTCAGCCCTTTCTTGGAAAGCAGAGATGCTCTTTTGTGTCTCCCATTTGATGTTTGAATCCAGTGTTTCTTCAGTCCTTTGTGTGCCAGAGCGTCGCTGATAAAAGGGGTTTCACGTGGCCGAACAATGCAGATTGTGCCTTTCTTCTCATGGAAATACAACTGGATTTTCACAGCCTTGTTTTGGCCATCTCCAGCCACCCCCAGGACAGCTCTGCCCAAAGCTCCTTCCTCTGGTGCCCCCAGTTTACCTACCCCAAACCAGCAGCTTCCCCTGCATCCGCAGAGATCTCGGTCTCAGATTTGATCCAGTGCCATGGAACCTTTCTGCATCTTTGCTGTGGAACACAATTGCTAATTCCATAGTTTATACCTTCTGATCTGCTGCCTCTGGTGCTGCCTGGCCACGGTTAAGTAGCTGGAAGCAGCTGCCCTTCTCCCTGCCCGTGCCATCCCGATGCTCCGTGACCCCTTTCCGCCGTGTTTCTCTGGCTCCAGGCAAAACCGAGCCTGGCGTGACTCACATCAGTCTCCTGTTGTCCCTCTCCCTTTCCATTTCTCTCTGGACTTTTTCCACGCTCCTGTGCTATACAGCAGTCCTTCAGCCAGGATTATTTTATCCCATTTCTTAGATAAAGGGCTTGGAGGCCAGAAATGTGTTACTTCTGTGTTAACTGGAAGAGCTCTTTGGGTTGAGAGAGGAAACTTTCCTTGGATCGATGCCTGAAATAGCACGGCTGCCCCTTCCCTTGACTAAATGACCTTCAGATTTAATATTGATGTGTAGCTTTATTCTCACTCTGGTTTAGACTGAAGAGGTGATCTTTGCTGGGGGCTGCGTTGGGAGAGGCCTGGGGAGGGACTTGTGCTGAGAGGGGCTGCAGAGGAGCTGAGCACAGCAGCACAGAGAATATCTGCACCCAGTGGGTGTTCTCTTTCCCTAAAAGACATGTTGCTTTGAACAGAAATGACCTCCCTGTGCTTCAAGCAAAAAAGAAGAAGAGATTTCATTTTTCCTACAACTCTGAAGTTACTGGGATTGAAGGCTTGGAAATCAGGGCAAGCCCCCGAGTGAGTGGTGTGAGTTGGGGTTGCACTCGTGCAGCTTGCTCCCAGTGCTGTCCCGAAGGCTGGGAAGCAGAGTGCTGCTGCCCTGGAAGGCAGGGAGCCTTGGGACTGCACCTGCTGGGAGAATTCATGCCACTGATGCAGTTCTGCATCAATGCTGCTCTGCTGCTTCAGTGTTCCCTAAAATCCAGGATTAGTTCTCCCTTACTCCAAGCCTGGCCCATTTCAGCCTTTTTTGGCACTGCTGAGAACTTCTGCTTCCACTGGAAATCTTCCTTGGCTCCTGCCTGGCTTGTCCTGATGTCACTACGTGATCCAAACAAATGTATTTTTTAGAATCATAGAAGCAGGGACACTTCCCACTCTAGACCAGGTTGCTCCAAGCCCTGGGCCTTGAACATTTCCAGGGATGGGCAGTCAAAAACCCTCTGGAGTTCTTGACTGCTGCATTTGTGTGAGCTTAAAATCTTCCTTGCTCTAATGAACTGTGAGGAAAACTGAAAAAAAACCTTTTTAGGAGACTTTTGTGAGGAGGGTTTAGAGCTTTTGTGTTCCAGGTACAGAGCAGAGCGTAATTTTGTGATCTCAGAGCTGTGTTCAGGAACACAAACTTCATGTCGGAATTCTGCATTTGGAGACGTGTTTGCAGAGCTCTCTCCTCTTCCTCCCAGGACATGAAAGAGCAGATAAGGAGGGTGAGGTCATCCCAGCGGTGCAGAAATTTCCCAGGCCTCGAGCTGAGCCTGTTTCAGTGTAATCACTTATCCTGAAGTTTCATTTTGATCTTGGGCTGCAGAACCTGTGGAGTTGAACAAAAGCCCCCCTGGGTCCCCCTGAGCCATGACAAAACACCCTTTGACCTCAGGCCTTAACGGCTGCATAATGAGAAGTGAAGAGACTGAAGCTGCTTTTTCATCCCTGGAAAGATGGGAGTGTCCAGTGCTGCTCCCTTCTCTCTGTCGGTGCTTGCTGGGTGCAGTGGGTGGGGGCCAAGAGGAAAACTCTATCTCCTGTGAGATAAACCAAGAGGAAAATGAAAGCGGGTTTTATTTGTTGCCCTGCTCACTTCCATCCTGGAGTGACAGTGATCAGAAGTGGCTGAGTTGAAAACAAGTTTCTGCATCCTGTGTCAGTGTGAGCTCTGTTGTTGGGAAGTTGGGTAAATGCTGAAGGAATAGTCAATTCCCCTCTTGCAAGGAAGAGTTCTTTGCTCTGAGATTAACTCCACTTTTTTCTTGGATATCTCACTGTGAGATGGATTTGCTGGTGCTGCCCAAGTGGGGAAGCTTTGGGACACTGAGACAGCTGTAGTGGCACTTGCTTTAGATGGAGCTGAGAGCAGCACAATCAGGAAACGCCTTTGTTGGTGCCATTCTCCTTACGGTATGAGCTGGAAGGGTTTAACATCCTGGAGAATCATTCCGTAAATTCTGCCTTCAGTAACGCTCCTGAACAATGAAAACACGTCCCAGATAAGTCCTGTTCTGACACGGTGTTGTGTTAGTGCTGCTCACCAGAGCTCGGAGCTGCCATCCTCACCCTGGCAATAATTTCACGTAGTTTCAGTATTATGGAATATTGATTTACTGTGGAGCATAAAAATGTGCCGTACTCAGCAGAAGGGCCTCTCCAATTGTTATGCTCCAGGAACACTGCTGCTCAGGAATGTGAAATAAATTTTCCCTTTTAACAATGGGTCCTGATTTGCATAGTCTCTATTCTCGTTGCCCCAGGGACTGTGGCACTAATGGGCTGCAGCGAGCGCTCCCCCACTTGGACACCAAACTCCTCTATTTGCACACATACAAAGGGCTTTGCTGTGGAACAAGTGTAATAACTTCTCAAACAGTTTACTCCGTGCCGTAATTGTCTCCTCTCTGTTGTGCTCTCAGTTTTGTTTGAAGAGCTTAGAACGCTGAACACCCCCTTCCTTCTCTTTGATGTTTTAACTGCATTATTTTCAGGGAAACCTGTTTTCCAGCAATCCAGAAAGTCACATCCTCCCGTGCTGCCGAGTGTGAGGTGGTCTCACGGTGCTGAAGGGAGACCAGGAGCTGGGAAGTGGCTGCTCTGCTCTTCTGGTGCTTTGCTTTGGCAGCAAGCAGAGCTCAGGATGGAGTTGCAATATTCAAGATGATGGCTTGTGGTTGTTGCTGGTTGTGCTCATGAGGTGTCAGTGAAGATGTCAAGCCTCTGTCATCACTTACTGTATCCTCTTAGTGAACAGGAGTCGCTGGTCCTCAGCTATTGAGTTTGCCAGAAGAAAGTTATAAATCTCTTGGTGAGATCCCACCTTTAATGTGAAGAGGAGAAAAAACAAAGAGCAGAATTTCCATTGGCTTTGTGTTTCTGCCACTTTCTGCTTTCTTGTAGAAGAATTTTAACTCCTGATGACAACTCTGAGTCTGAGAACGGTAATGATTCTCCTGTGCAACCCAGACCTTCTGGGAAGCTGCTGTAAGCAAAATTATAATATTGATAAAGACCCTTACTCAGCAAAAAGAAGGATATGCTCCTGGAAGATGTTTGTTGTAAACTGGAGCAATTGTATTTTAGGCATTTTGAGGGAAAAGTGGGCATTCCTGGTTCGTAGTTTGTAATGTTGAGAATGGCATCTTAATCTGAGCATTAAGGGAAAAAATCCCAATGAAACTGAATGCAGTTGGAGCAAACTTTGGTGCCTGGTGTAGTGTCACCTTCTTGTTCCTGGATTTAGCTGCAAGGGAGTAAGAAACTGCCTTAATGTCTGGAGTGATGGTGATGGGGCAGAACCTGCCCATGGGCAGTCGGAGCTGCTCTGCTCTGCCTGCCTCAGTGCCCATGAGCATGTGGAGAACTCTGCTGAAAACCGGCTCCAATAAATTCTCTTAAAACATGGCATTTTTTAGCTGACTGCTCTCCTGTGCCTCTGGAGAGTTGGTTTTCCTGGTGTAGCAGGCAGCTTGTGGTGACCACACTCTTGTGATCCCACCTCCTGTCCCCCACCTTGCTCCCTCACCTTCCCTTCTCTCCCCACACCTTTGGCCGTGGGTGCTAAGCAGGGTTCAGACATGGCCCAAAGTACTTGCATTGGCACAGCTGAAAGAATAAAATCCGAGTTTTTGGCTATTGTCACAGAACAATTGTCGCTGCTAAGGGCTCAAGAGCAGCTAGAGCTGGGAATGGCTGTTTTTCAGACAGTCAGCTGAAAGAATGCTTGGGGCAGTGCATAAATGTCATGGTGTAAAGATCTGGGGCACTTGGATTTGAAGAAGCACAAAAGTACTTCTGAGACACCGTTCTGCCATTTCCAGGCTCTGCTGGGAGCTGCTGCGTGTTCCTCTCGAGGTTCTTGTGCTTGCACTGGGGTTGTGGATGGGCTGAGAAAGGCCAGCACAGATGGGGAGTGACTCAGTGTCCCCGTGAGTCACCCCACGGCAGGATCCGGACCCCGAGGCCCGGGCGGCAGTCGGGATGAGATGCTGTGTCACCGCACGCCAGCCTCGTGCAGCACCTGGGGCTGTGGAGTTTCACCTCCACAGAGTTGTGGAATCCTTTCAGTCAGGAAAGACCTCTAAGGCCGTTTAGTCCAGCCTTGGACAGTGCTCTGGAACTGCTCTGATAAGGACCTTAACTCGGTTCCTGCAGCACAGCCAGAGCCCAAGCTGGCACAGGGACTGATGTCACAGTTTCTGCAGGTGCTGGGGGTGGTGATTCACAGCCAGCAGCGCTGCTCTGAGCTAAAAACAGGAGGTAAATAAAATGGTGATTTCTAGTTTACTGGTGAGAACCCGGGTACAGCTTGTTTGCTCCCTGTGTCTGTGTGTCTGCATAGAATTTGCTGGGTTGTCCCCTGGATCCTTAGGCTGCATTGGCCTTGCACTAGGAAGGGATTTAGGGATATTTTGGGGAGAGAAACTGCCAGGAGAAAGTGGCCTGGGGCAAAGCTTTGGCTGCAGCAGTGAGAGGGGAGAGAGCACAAGGAATGAACTCCAGTTTGGAGCATTCCCTCGGGATGAGGGGCTGTTGGGACACATCAGGCTGTGGGCTGGACACTCCTCCTGCAGCCGAGGCAGTGGAAGTTTGGATTCTGCTGAGTGCCACAGGCTGTGATTCCTGGTTGTGCCGTGATTCCTGTGCAGGAGTTCAGGCATCTTTGAACGGCTGCCTTGGGCCACCTTTTCTTTTTTTCTTTTTTTTTTCATAGAAATGAACTAAAGATGCCAAACCAACCCTTTCATACCCTGATCTGGGCGATGGTTGCTGGGGGGTGGCGTGGTTTGGATGGCTCTTCCTCACCAGAAGGGGGGCAGTTGGGATGAGCTGTGTTGGGATGAGCTGCGTTGGGAGGAGCTGCATTGGGGTGAGCTGCATTGGGATGAGCTGTGTGGGGATGAGCTGTGTGGGGAT
>VZTH01016858.1:144413-161591 GCA_013397815.1 Aleadryas rufinucha
GTTGGGATGAGCTGCGTTGGGATGAGCTGCGTTGGGATGAGCTGTGTGGGGATGCAGATCGTGCTGGTCCCTGCGCTGCTGGCCTCTGCCCTGGGCAGGAGCTTGGCTTAGCCCTGCTCGTGCTTTAGGATTTGTGCTCCCAAGTTTTCCCTGAGCAGTGGGGGTTTTTCAGTGGAAATGAGTCTTCACTCCCAGCCTCTGGAGGTCCTGGGTTTGTGTGAATACGGGGATGAATGAGCCGAGGGGAGGTTGGAAGGAGATTCAGCAGAGCCGAGCACATGCTGGGAATAGAAGAGCCCTTCAAAGCTGATGGTTCTGTCCAGGGGTGGAGGCGGGTGTTCAGCTGAACAAATTGTTCACTTTGGCTTCTTTGCAGGCAGAAATGTTGCGATCAGCTAATGAGATTGTTCTCGAGCCTTGTGGGGTTTTCTCTTCCTCCCTCGGAGTCGTCATGAGAGTGGGTTTGGCAGAGCTTTAACTCTTACTGCACACACTGATCTGGTTTTGCGTTGATCCAAAATAATGATAATTAAAAAAGGATAAAAGCTTGGTGAGCTGAAGAATGAATGTGAAGAATATATGGAGCAAAGTGGAAAACAGCAGCTGAATGGGGTTCACATCTCTTTCTTTAGTGAGGCACAGTTAAAGATTACAAGAGCAGTTTTTAAAACTGCATTTGTGTGTTGCTTGAGGATAATGCTTAGAACTGTCTGTGTGAGCAGAGCACATGGGCGTGTCACAGTCACAGAATCCCGGCATGGCTGGGGTGGGAAGGGGGGACTTTAGGGCTCCTGCAGTGCCAGCCCCAGCTGTGGTCACCTGGCGGGCATCTCCCGATCGCAGTGCTGCAGCCCCACTGGGCAGGCACTGGCTGTCCTGCTGAACTGAGTCCATCCTGTGCCTCCTGGGCTCTGTCCCAGTGCCACCGTGAGGCTCCTCCCTGAAAGGGACTGACACCTTCCCAGTTTGCCTCTGGAAGGTGAGGGAGGCTGGGCTGTGTGTCTCTGGGGGAAAGGTCTCAAACCCCAGGGCTTTGAACCACTCTTTGGTGATTTTTTCTGTCCAAAGCTGTGTAGGAAAGAGGAGAGTAAATACAGCATGGCCTCTGCATTGGAAGGTGACTGCATTCCAGGGGACAGCAAAGCCCCTGGGAATATGCCAGTACAGAGTGGAGGAGGGGAACCATATGGAAAGTGCCTGGAAAGCTGGAGCTGATTGCCTCACGTTGTGGCATTAATCCGTGAGTGTCCGAGGCTCCGGGAGCTGCCGGGTGCCCCGGGCTGTGCCGCCTCCTGGCATCACTGCCAGAGGCATTCTCTGCTTCCCAGTGATCCCTCCCATGGCTGTTCCAGCTCTCGGCCTGCTTGGCTGCCTGCAGAGTTTCTCAGTGTTTCTGTGTTGTGTTTCTCTCTCTTCTGGAGTTGACTGTTTCTTCCAGCGTGACCTGTTATTCCTCATTTAACATCAAGATGGTTTGGGTTTGCTCAAGTGCTTGGAGTGGCAGAAACAATCTCCCTCCAGACCCCGGTGGCCGTTTCTCATTCATTGTGCTGACTCCTAGAAGTGGTTCTGATGGTGTAGTTCCCCTTCAGCCTGTAACTTTCCAGTCTGAAATCAGTCCTAGCTCCACAGCAGCTCTGTGCTGCTCCGTGTCAGTACCAGGGTGGTTTAGCAGCAGCTGGTGGATCTGCTCTGCTCACTTTGCAGCTGGGCCTTTAGTAGGGCAGTCTCCTGGTGAAAAATAAGTCTGCTAATCCCTAATTCCCTCAGTGTGTTGGGGCTGTCTCTGTCTGCCTGGTTGGAATTCAGCTGCATGGACTCAGCAGAAAGCAGCATGGACTGGTGGGCGGATGGACTGACTGAGGAACTCTCAGGTTGAAGCCATTCCCCCTTGGCCTGTCACTCCATGCCCTTGTACAGAGTCCCTCTCCATCCTCCTTGTAGACTCTGTTCAGGTTTAGAAAGGAAGGAGTGGGTGGGTTTCCCTCTCCCCCAGATCAAGTGGAGATTTCAGATCCCCAGTGGTCACTGCAGGACATCACACTCTGTGCTGTGCACAGTGCTCCTTTCTAACGCTAGATGAGAAAAGAATCATTTTCACAAAATGCTTATAGAGACATTGAAGCTGAAGAATATCCATGGATCCTTATCCCAGAGCTGATCCCCGTGGGGGGAACTTCCATCCCAGGATGTTGCTGCCAGCACCTCCCAGGGAAGGGTGGGACCGAACTGAGAAAGGCTCAGTTCTAAATATAGAGACACACTACGCTCGGTGCTGTTTTGGAAAGTGTGGCTGAGCCATCATTCTGTTCTTCCCCTCCTCCACTGCTGCCGCAGGGTGTCAGAGGATGAAGTGTACATTACTGTGTTTCGCTTTCTTGGGTTATTTTTGGTTCAAATCCAGTGGGTTTTCTGGGGTAGGATGTGTCCTGATTTTAAGGTGAGGAGCAGGTCTGCTGCTGCTTGTGCTGCCATGTCACTTAGGAAACTAAATGGATTTAAAACTACTTTTTTTCATACTTAATCTCAATTTCTGTGTAATCTGAGCAAAAGACTGGGCTGTATTTAGCAGCACAGGCCAGTGTTCCAGCAGGCAGAGGTGCTTTGTAGTGTTGGGAGAGGCAAACCAGGGAATTGGCACTTGGGATGTGCTCTCAGCAGCATTTGATTCTAAAAACTTACTTCTAAAAACAGTTCCCAGGGCTCTGTGCATCCCCAGAGAGCAAACTGCCGAAATCTGGCTTTACACAGGGAGATATTCCAGAGAGAAGGACTTGAACTCCTGAAGGTGTTTTGGAAAAGGTCTTGCAGAAGGCTGGGAGGGCAGAAGGCAGCAGATTGCCTGTCCTGTGGGAATATGGCCTTATCCACAGTGACTCTGCAGGGACATCACCCCTGCAGCCAAAGGTCCAGCAGGAACGTGGAGAGCAGGTCTTGTTCTAAATGCATGGGTTTCACTTGCAGTTTGAAGCAACCAACTCCTCCTTTTCAGGGTATTTCTGTTACTTGATTTGAAACTTGTAATAACCCTGGGACGTTTTTGTATTTATTTCATTTTTAGGCAAGTGCATTTGGTAGCAGTTATGCCTAAATCAGGGCAGAGGCCCGGGAGGGGCAGATTTTTCAAAGAACTTGGTGATTTCTGCTCTTTCCCATCTCTGCAGCTGGGGCTGCCTCAGTACAAAACCTCGTGTACCACGTGCTGCTTCTGCTGTAGTGGCTGGTTTCAGCTCTGAAATGGGTTAATCTCAGCAGAAGACTTTCTGGTTTGATTTTGGAGGAAACATCTGGACATTGCTGTGGCTCTCCTGCCCCACGTGCTCTGGCTGGTTCAAAATTGCTACACAGAAGGAGGGAGGGAGGGAGAGATGGGCAAAGGGAATTATTTTGTGATTAATTTCTTAATTGCTAAGCATCCAGATGTGGCAAAGGCTTTGTGCAGCAAAACTGAATTTGTCATTACTTTGTGNAGATGGGCAAAGGGAATTATTTTGTGATTAATTTCTTAATTGCTAAGCATCCAGATGTGGCAAAGGCTTTGTGCAGCAAAACTGAATTTGTCATTACTTTGTGCTGATGCTTTGTTTCCACACCATGTCGGGGCTTTCTTCCTTTCTGGGCAGCCTTTAATATTTATCCATGGGAATCAGGATGCTTGAGGTGTATTCTCATGATATTGTGGCTTTTAATGTGGAGAGTGGAGCTGTGGATTTATCCATTCCTTACCATCTTTGTGTTCCGTTCTGCCCTGGAGTGCAGCAGTAGGGATTGAGGGTGTTTTGATGACAGCTGATGTTATTTCCTGGCTCTTTATGTGCTTGGTCCGTCCATCAGATGCAGAATCAGGTCTGCATTGCTGTTGCCTGCTCTGTGCTCTGCAGGACCTCATTGCAGGGGAGCAGCTTGTGCAAGGCTGGCCCTGTTGGTCCTCTCCAAGCAGAGGTTTTGCTTTTCAACCCCAGCAGTGGTGGTTGTGAAAGTTGTCCGTGAGGTTTAATTGTGTATGGCATGAGCTGCTGTTCAGGTGGGTTTGGGGACTGATGACAGAGACTTTTTTTAAAGACTTGAGTCACTGGGTAGCAGAAGATGTTGGAATATTGCTCTGCAGAGACGTGGCCCTCGCTGCACATCTGTAATGCCTTGGTAATTATTAGCAGTGGTGAGGTGGTATCAGTTCTGCCATCCAGGATGGAGCTTTTGATGTGTCTGTCAGTTCTCCTTGGATTTTTGTGGCCTGTGTAATTAAAGTCACACTCAGAATAATCCCCGTTCCCCCGTGTTGTTGCAGGAGGCGAAGGGCAGAGTGGAGGTGGGCAGCAGACCGCGCCGCCATCGTCAGCCGCTGGAACTGGCTCCAAGCCCACGTCTCGGACCTGGAATACCGAATCCGGCAGCAGACGGACATTTACAAGCAGATTAGAGCCAATAAGGTGAGGAGTGAGATGCCTTTGGGTGCCTGTGGTTCTGCTTTGCCTCCTAATGGCTCTCTCTGACACCGGAGAGTGCGGATGCAAAGTCTGATGCTTTTCCCCCTGCCTCTCTCCCAAAGCAGATTGCAAAGCTGTGACTAATTGTAATGCAATTTGGCATGGGCTGAGTGTAATTCCTGTCCCTGGTTCAGTATGATAACGTGAAGGGAGCAATACCTTGCTTCAGAGTCAGTCTTTGGTGCTGAGCAGAGCTGGTGCTGTTGTGTGTGTGACCCTGTTCCCCATTGCTCAAGCCTTTCTCTTTTTATTTGATATTTTTTTAAAACCTTCTGATTCTTTCTTTTTGGGAGTAGCTGAAGATGGGGATAAGAACAACTGAGACTTAGTGGGGAAGGGAGTGGCCTGTGGAGGAAGTTAGTTCAGATGCTATCACCCAGCACAGGCTTAAAATTGAGTCTGTTTTCATGAAAAAGATCATTTCTTGGTGCTGACCTTTCTCTGTGGAAGGAATTATTTTTTTAGAGTCGCTCTCAGATGTTGGGAGAATGGGGGAGAGCAGAGAAGGGATGAGGAAGGGATTGTTGTGGCGACTTGCTCAGGCATGCACATCTAAATGTCAGGCCTTGGAGGGAGGAATGTCTGGAGTTTGTGGCAAGAAGGCTCCTGGTATTGCATCAACTGAGAGATCCTCAGGAATTCAGTGTGGCAAACGCCTTTCCCAAGATATGAGTTGCTCTGGGGGTGGTGGGGAGAAGCTTCCAGGGGGTAGAAAGCAGGGGAGGGAGACTGGACTTTGATGCAGCTGTGCAGAAAGACAGGCTTAATTGAGTGAGTGAGGGCTCTAAATGAGTAGGTGGAAGAGCAGGGCTTGTGAGCAGAATCCATTACTGAGATTAGGGCAGAAGGCTTCTGGGAAGTGGGCAAATGAACAATTCTTCAGAAAGGATCGTTTTCCTTCTGTCTTAAAGCTGATGGTGCAGCATGGTTTTAAGTACAAAACACACAAAAGCTGAATGTTTGTGCTAGAAGTTAAGTAATAGAAGAAATGAGAAAACTCATGTAGTGATGTGGAGAGTTCAGGGCTTTCACCAGGTGATGACAACTTGACAGGCTCATGAAATGTCCTGAAAAATGGTTCCAAGCATTCCCTGTGTTTTTATCTAAGGCTGCAGCCTCCAGGTCTGAAAGGAGGTTCTGGCCAACAGGATCATCCTCTTTGATTTGTTCAAACCAAAACTCAACTGTGATAACCCAATACATGAATTTAAGATAAAACATTCTGCTTAGGTGCAGGGGGGTTCAGATCTTGAGCGTTTTGGG
This sequence comes from Aleadryas rufinucha, assembly GCA_013397815.1. Classification (NCBI taxonomy): domain Eukaryota; kingdom Metazoa; phylum Chordata; class Aves; order Passeriformes; genus Aleadryas; species Aleadryas rufinucha. The sequence goes on from VZTH01016858.1 coordinate 150,164, forward strand.
TAGTGGCTGTTCTGCCTGAAGAAGAAAAAGCCAGAACCACGAGTATCACATACCCCATCTCTGACAGGACGTGCTGGAGATTATTCCTGCACCCAGCTGTCGTTATCTTGATGTCATTGAGCTCTGGGATGGTTGTAAAACAGATTCTGTTTGCACCAATGAAAAACTAGAGAGAGTCTTAAAAGGGCTTGGAACAAGAATAGGGGACTAAAGAAACAGCCCCGTGTTTCAATAACACTCGAGCTTGTTGGAATGGATTTGTCTTCAAATTGTACAAGGAAAACAGTTAAAGAATTTGGAAACACCTTGTTTTTTCTATCAACATAACTTAACTCCAGCTTATTTGGCCATAAGGAGGTTAAAATGTAGCTGCTGCAGGAATTCAGAGTTCCACAAGTTCTAAAGTTCAAAGAAATTCTATTTCATTCTTTTTTAGGTTAATTACCTTTATATGTTAGAGTTTACATCCCAGTGTACCCTTCAAGGAAGACACTTTGCTGTGTGAGATCAAAGCAGGGGAAGGACCAGGCAGTCAAAAATAACCCTGTGTTTTGAGGGTAAACTGCTGCCTGGGTGTCTCAGCAGGAGCTGTGCTCTCGCACATTGGGATCAGCTCTGTTGGAGCCTGGTGAGATGTGGAGGAAAACACCAAATCAGGGAGCGTGTGCTGGTTGTAGAATACCCTGTTTCGGGCACTTAAAAATAGCAGGCTGTTGTGCCTTTGGATTGGAAGAGTGTGCCCAGTAAATGCAAGGCTCTGGGTGTCCCTGAAGGTCATCGGGTGGTTTTGTTTCATTTCACGAATGTGCGTCCTGGGGCATGGAGCAGCTCCCTTCATCCCCTGCCTTCATCCACAGGCAGAGGCCCTTGGGGGCAGTTTCTGTTCCTGAAGCCCAGCTTTCCCCACCTGCTCCTCTTGCTGAGCACACAAGAAGTGCTTTCAGGGGTGTCAAAGGGAAGCAGTTTCCTTGTTCCCAGTTCTGAATTCAGTCCCAGTCTCTGCGTTTTTTGGAGCTGACTGAGCTCTCTGCTGCACCATGCCCAAGGATGTTTCTAGAAGCAGTGCTGAAAGGTGATGGGCTGCTTCTGGAGAGGTCTTTCAACAGTAGAGGAAAATCCCAGCAGTATTGGAGGTTAGACTTCCAGCCCCTCTCATCCACGAAACATCCCTCTGGGATGCCAGAAAGCTCTAGAAAACCAACATCAGCAGCTGCTTCCTCACTGCTGGTCAGAGGCCACCTGCAGCTGGATTTAGTTCATGAACTGTTTGCAACCAGTGTCCCAGAGCTGCCACCATCTTTGGAAAGCCATGGGTGTGTCCAGCAGCCGGCTGTGTCGAGGCAGATAATCATCCTTCGAATCCCAGAACCCCCGGTTTGGGTTGGGAGGGACCTGGTCCCAGCCCCCTGCCGTGGAGCTGCCGGTGACTTCCCCTGTCCCACGGCACCGGGCCCGTGGGGTTTGCCTTGGTGGACTTTGAGGGAAGCCTTGTAGCTCTGTCCTCTCTCCAGAGAACGTGCCCAGGTTCCCCTCCAGGCTCACTTTGCTGTGACACACTGTGCAACCTCCAGGATTGTTTTCAGGTGACTGATCTGCCTGTTTTGATCTGAGCAGCCCCTTTGTGGTTCCTTCTTTGACCAAATGCAGCTCGTGGGGCTTGTCTTTGTCCTGGACTGTGCTCGTGGCCTGTAGGTTCCACCAACTCCCCAATCCCTTGCACATTTTGCCCTGCTTTGTTATAATACAGCTCAGAATATGCATAATTACAATGATTTTATTTCACTTTGTGTTGTTCCAAGAGCAAAGCAGTCCTACCTTTAGATTAAGCTTCACTCAGAGTGAAACAGAAACAGGACAGCCTATGTCAAACCTGATAAAACAGAGCTCAGCCACTGTGCTTTGTCCTGCTAAGTTTAGAGCAATGTCTTTCTTTCCTTATTGAATTTTTGTAAATACCACTTCTTGGGGGAGGGGAGGGGGAGAGTCTGCTCAGAGTAACAAGTCTGACTGTAGATTTTTGGCACCCACTCAGAGCTGTTTGCTTGGCCGTGGTGGCCAGTTCCACTTTGTAGGATGAAAGCAGTCGCTTCCTGCTCTGTGCTGCAGCAGAATGCTCCCTGTGGCCTGGCTGCCATGCGTGTCCCTGGAGCTGCTGGGGGCAGGATGGCAGGGCTGGGAAGCGGGACAAGCAGCGGTTCAGCAGCTCTGCCCGAGAGGGAGCTGAACGTCTCCTGTTAATGGGCTGGAGTCGTGTGAGCTGGCTCCAGCCGCTGTCCTTCCCTCTCTGAGTTCAGCTGAGATGTCAGGAGAGCCCAGGCAGCAGCCAGGGACTGGGTTTGGCATCACGTCTGGGAGCGGTGGTGGGAATTCTCAGCCTGCTGTGCAGCCCTGGGGTTTGGGGGGACTGTGGGTGTGCATCCTCCCTGTGGAGACCGAAGGATCTGCAGTTAATTCCTGTTCCCTCCCCTCTCTTCCAGGGGCTGATAGTTCTCGGTGAAGCATCACCCCCTGATCCTGCAGTAGATGATTCATCCCGTCCCGTTAGAGCTGAAGTGAAGCTGGAGCCTGGGGCTGACCGGCTGGTAAGTGCCAGCAGTGGGACCGACTGGTCCAGGTGCTTCATCTGCTCCAGGTTTGGGGAGGGAGGGGTCATCCCTTCAGCTGTGGGGCAGAGGGATGCTCAAACCGTGGGACTGGCCCCCTGGGGCAGCTCCTCCCTGTGACTCCGGGTGGGAATCACTGATCTTGGTCTGTGGCTCACCCCCTCCTGCCTTATTTTGGGGTTAATAAACAATAGGATTTAAACACCTTTTAGAACTGAGTTCCTGGGGGCACCTTTGTAATATGCATTGGCATTTTGTGAAGCTTTAAAATCCTAACTAATCCTTTCCTTCCAGCAAAAAAGTACCTCAAACTGAGAGCAGCATGATTAGCAAAGGCTGCTAAAGATGTGGCTATTTAATATCTGCCTGAGCATTCCCCCTTGGAAAGGGCACTAATGATTGCAGTGAGATGCACTGGAAACTATGCAGAGTGCCAGGTATTTATTATTTAATGCAGAAATGTAGGGCACAGACTAAAGGCTTGATCGTACTCTTCAGCCTGCCTGTGATTGCTTTGGATCCTGGGGGACACATCAACTTAAAGTGGAGGGTTTGGAAGTTGTGGTGGAGGAGGAAGAGCAGGATGGTCCCTGTGTGGCTCAGACTTCTGTTGCCAGGCTGCAGCATTCCTGCTTTTCTGTCCCAAGCTGCAGCATTCCTGCTTTTCTCTCCTAATGCCACGACAGGACAGAAGTGGGGTGTCACTGCAGCTTGAGGTTCGTGGACCAATGTTCAGTGTAGGTGACACAGGTAAAAACTCTTCACTAGAAGTGACCATAAAATTGTACTTGGAGTGTTTTCCTCTGTCCCTGGTAAGAATTTGTCAGAGATTTCCTGATACTGAGTGATAATATGAAATGCTGTGAAATTTTTTATTAATGCCAGACCGCAAAGGGGTTATTGCAAATGATTGTAATAAAATATCTCCTCGCTTGGCTCTGGCTTTCAGATGTGTGTTTGGGGTTTAAGTCTTTCATTAGCAGATTAGCTGAGCCCCAAACTGCTGGGTAGTTTGGTACAAAGGAAGGTTTGGCTCACAGCTGAAATGGTAGCTGGTGTTTGAGATGAAAACAGAGCTGGGGACAGGGGCCCAGGGGCTGCCAGGACCTGCTGGAGCCACGGGCATTGCACAGTGTCTGGCTGCAGGCAGCGATGTCCGTGTGTCCTGTGCTCCCCTCCCCTGCCCGTGCTTTAACCCAAAACCACTTGGAGAACAATGAACCAGTGCAGTGGCAGCCTGCTCTGATTGGCCTCAGGAGCAGCTCCTGCCCTGATGGATTGGCTGTTGTTTGGGAGCTAATCTGTAATGGCAAGCTGGTAACAGAGAGAAATGATCAAATTTATCAGGGATAGGGAGAATATTTTCTTCTTGTCTGTTTAAATCAGGATGTTTATCTGACATGAGTGTATTTTCAACCTGGAAATGTGTGGAGGGAAGAACTGTCCCACCTGACTTTGTCCCTGCATGGAATCGTAGAATCCCAGAATGGTTGGGGTTGGAAGGGACGAGCCCCCCCCCTGCCATGGCAGGGACCCCTCCCACTGTCCCAGGGTGCTCCAAGCCCCAGTGTCCAGCCTGGCCTGGGACACTCCAGGGATCCAGGGGCAGCCACAGCTGCTCTGGGCACCCTGTGCCAGGGCCTCCCCACCCTCACAGGGAAGGATTTTTCCTGATATCTGCTGCCCTCCCTCAGCTTAAGGCCACAGTAAAGTAACAGTAATATGTAGTAAAGACATTTTCCATACAACTTACAAAACCATCACATTGTCCTTTTTAGAAGTGTCTTAGACATCATCTTGGAATGTTCAAAACAGAAAGTGTCTGTAGATTCCTGGTGAAGGGTGGAATAGAAGCTGCTTGCTTCTGTCAGGTTTGGCTGCTCACAGCTCTCTCCTTGTTGCTGTGTTTACTCATTTTCTACATTATCCCTTTTCTCATCCCTCTCACTTGGGTCTGAGCTCTTCAGACAGAGACTCCATCCCTGCAGGGCTCTCTCGATGGAGACCCAATGGCTCTGGCAGGTCTTGGAGGTACCAGTGACCCAAATCATGGACACAGAGCAGTGAAAAACATCCTCTAACACAGGCTGCAGGTTCTGCTTGGCATTTCTTGTGGCCGCTCCTGCAGCGCCGTGTGCCTTCTTGGAGCCTGCTCCTGAGAAGGGTTTGTTCCCCTTCCCCAGGGACACACACATCACTCCCCACTCCCAGCTCCTCTGTGACACTGCTGAAGTGTCACCCCTGGAACTGCCGCCTCCGGCACCCAGCCCCTGGGTTTGTGCTTCATTAGGGCCGCTCGTTAGGGCGGGGTGTTGAGTCAGAGCCTTGATCTGCTCCGAGCCAGAGATTACCCAGAGACGTCCCGGTGTGTGAGAGGGCTCTGGCTGGAAGGGGATCTCTTGGGCCTCTCCTGGAGAGGTGCTTCTCAATTTGGCACCCTCCAGGCTTTCCCCCCAAGCTGGCAGGGCAAGAGACACATTGCAACGAGGAGCAGAGGGAGGAATCCGTCCTGTGTCACCCCAGCTCCCTTGGGTCCCCTCCTCTGGCGAGTGCCTCCCTGGGCCGGCGTGCGTGCCGGCTCCGTGTCCTTGGGCATCGGCTTCGTACGTGGGATGTGGCTGATAATCCCCAGGAGGAACTAATCCTATCACCAGTGGAGGGAAGGGCTTTGCAAATAAGGCCTGGGAATATCTGCTGGGAAATGGAAGCTCAGTAGGTGAATAAATATTTTTGCCCGAAGATGGAAATAACACGAAGCCCTGAAGACAGAACTTGGCTGTTGATTCTGGTTCCTTTGATTGCTTGTCTAGTGAGGGGGCTGCACTCGAAATATTTAATTAGGGGGCAATATCTAGTAATAGGTGAAGGTCTGAACCTTGCCTGATTTGTTGGGGTTTTTTGGGAATACAGGGGACATTCCTGGTGTTAGCTCATGGCTGCCTGTCCGCACACAGCGGCTTTGCTGCCCTGATGTGCAACAGCAGATGTGCTACAGTTGGATCTTTGACACCCCCCAGGAGTCCCAGGGATCCTGAGGACCTGGACTTCCAGACCCAAAACACATAGAAGAGCTCAGTCAGGAGCAGGGCTGTGGTCCTGGTGCGATGGATGCTGCTCTAGATCCCAGCCAGCCCTGGAGGACAGGGAGGTGCAGCAGGAGCTGGTGTGAGTGAGAGTGCAGGAGGTGTTGGCTCTGCTCGTGTGCCGGGGTACACCCATCTCAGGGAGATAAAGAGAGCCTGGGCTGCTCCTGATAAATACACCTTGGATTGATGCTGTCCAGCTCCTCCACAGGAAGCAGCTGAGTCCCTCTCTTCCTATCTTGAGCCACCAAGACGGAGCAAGCTCTGGGAGAAGAAGTTCCTCCTTCAAGCCCCTTTCTAGAGAAGAAAATGAACGATTTCTAAAGAGCTTATGAGTCATGAGTACCCGCCCTGCTGCCCCGGGGGTGCCTCCGCGGGCGTCACGGGAAGGCTCAGCCTTGCCAAGCCTCTGGAAAGCAGAGGGAAAGTGTTCATCTCCTGCACTGACTGCACCTGGCTGGGCTGCTGGCTCTACCTGATGGCTCAGGTGTGATCTGATCCTGCTCCTGTGTCTCTCTGGGTGGCAGAGTTGGTCTCGTCCTGTCTTTGCTCCCCCATGGGAGACACGTCTCTTTTAGCAGAAGTGTAAAAACCCCAGCAAAGTTCCTCAAACAGGCCCAGGCAGAAGTTGTGAGTTGTTAGAAATTGCCCTTCCCTGGGTGACTCAGGTTTCTGCTCCTCTGGACCCCGTTAATCCAGCACTGCCACGGCCTGGTTTGGTTGTTTATTGAGTTGGGGGTGTTTGCAGGGAGGATTTAATCACCGCAGTCCAGATGGGTTTGGGATGGAGTCAGGGCCAAGCAGGGGGCTTGGCTGACCATCTGTGTGGTGTCAGAGCTCTGCTCTTGCTTTTTTTATTGGTACTTGAACCACATCAGCACCATGTGTGCTCAAAGGGGGAACCCCAGCGAGAGACAGGGCAGGGAATGTAGGAAGTGCTGCACGAAGGAAGAAATGCAGTTTAACCCCAGGGAGGAGCATGTCTGACACCAAAAACAAGGGGCTGCATGGATGGGGCTGGAGGTGATGAGTGCCAGAGGTGTGGACACACTGGGCCATGCCAGGGTGGGGAGCAGGAATGTCACTGGTGGGAGGTACAAAGCCAGTGTGTCCTTGGAGGCTTGGTGACAATCCTGCTGCTCCCTGCAGAGCCAGGGGGTTTGTGTTTCAGACCTCAGGCAGAGGGGATTGGGGAGCACAGTGTCTTTAACTCAATTTTTAGTCACTTTCCTCTGCCAGAAGGGTGTTTCCAGCTTTGTGTTTATCCAGCACTTTTAGCATTACAGACTCGCCCTGCTCCCATCCAAACCCCACAGCCTGGGTTCACGCTCATCTAAAACACTCCTTAAAATGCTGTTTGGACTGTGTTTGCACAGGTAGTGAGTTAAAATGCAAATTCAGTTTTGCAAGTCTGTTCCCCTCTCCCTCCCTCCCTGTTTTCCCCCAGAGTGCTTAGGCAGGAGCTTTCCACATGGCTCAGAACAGAAACCGAGCTGCAGGGGAGACTGCAGAGGTTTACAGGTGGTGATGAACTTGTTTGCACCATGGAGACAAAATGCTAAAATCTCCTTAAAGCCCTCAGCCTTTCATGCTCCTGATTGCCTGAGGGGAATTAAAGTCCTTTGGATCTTGGAATGAAAGAGCTGCTCTGTATCCATCCTCTTGCTGCTCCCTAAGATCTCCTTGTGTCCCTGGTCTCCTGTTCATAGAGTGACTTCTGAACCCTGGTTTGAAGTCCTTTGTGGAAATCCATGGCTACAGTGCAGAATCCTCAACTAGAACCCAGGAATAAGAAAACTGTGGCTATTTAAGGAACTTTTATTAATTTATATTTTTCTCCCCCTTCCTTAGAGTGTGTCTGGATCCCAGCCACTAGAAAACTTGGGTATTTCTGCTGCAAATACTCCTGAATCCCATCCCACCAAGCCCTGTGGAGCACCAAGACCCGTCAATGGAGTTATTAACACGTAAGCTCTTGGATGTTATGGGAAGAGTTTGCTTTTATGATCTTGGCAACGTCCCACTGGAAACCAGGCTGTAACTGGGCTGTAACTGGGTTGGTAATGGTATAAATGGTGTCTTTTTTTCAAAAAGTACAGTAGTAGATCATGCCTGGAAACATTTTGGAGGAGATTGCTTGCTTGAGGTTTTCTGCTGCATTGTTTTGCTGAAAATGGAATTAAACTGAGCTGTGTTTACATGAACAAGCCCTGCAGGCAGCCATGCACTGAGCATGGGCAAAACTTGTTTCTTTATGAGTAGTTTTAATACATCTGCACATTGTGTGATTCAAAGGTACTAATGCCCTGCTGGCAGAGTTATCTGTAACCACTGACCCACTTTATTGGAGTCATAGAGAATCCCATTGATTTGGGGGGTAAAACTTCCTAAATTCTTTATTTCTCCAGGCTGCTCTTGTTGAGAAAGTCTCAAAGTGGGTAAATGGAAACAAGTGAGAGACATTCCCCGATGCTACAGGGTTGAAGCACTTGAAAACCCTTGAAAAACATCGCACTTGCTCAGTGCCTTGAGGAGGCAGGGGAAGAGAGAGGGAAAAAGGAAGGAGGGAGGGAGGGAGGGATGGGTCCTGCACCGATGTGGTGTGAGCAGGCATAGGAGGCTGGGATCAAGGAGCCCACGGCTGCAGCTGGAACACTGCAGGCTGTAACAGAGCCCTTTGTATCCCCTTAGCCTTTGAACTGCACAGCCTTAGACCACAGGGCTTTAATGTTTTGCATTTTTAGAAATGAAACACTTGTAGAACAGACATGAAAAGGTTCCATAGATGAGGCTCTGCTGCGCTGGGATCTGCTCAGGGCACGGGGTATTGATGCCAGGGCTGCTGCATCCTTTGTGCCTGAGACAGAGAGGTTGATGTTAGCACTGCACCTTTCTGGGGTCACTGCTGAGAGCTGGCACAGGTAGAGATCTCAAATATTCGTCAGAACCAAGTTTACATTGGGGTTAAATATTTTTTCTATAAAATTATGTGTTCTCTGGCATTTAGACTCATGTAAACCTCTTGTCTTAAGATTCCCCAAACTCTAATTCTGGAGGAAGCTGAATTCTAGGGTTGAAGCTGTTCAGGTCTAGAGTGGCTTTTGCTCTGTGATGGGCTTTCAGTGCTGTTTTTTTGGTCAGAGCTTCCAAAGGTATTTTGTCAAAGGTTCAGTCGTGGGAGAGTGGAAGGTGACCGAGGTAAAAGCAGAAACTTGAATTGATTTAATAAAACCTGTTGTCTCGTGAACTGCAGAGCTTTAAACTCAGCTTGGAGTGTTTGCTCAGGTGTGAACCATGAACCTGCTGGTAGTGCTGCATGAATAACAGGGGTTTTCTTACTCTGCTCTCTCTGGGACAGTCTGCAGCCTGGCCTGGCAGAACACGCTCAGGGAGATGGCCAGGAGGCTGAGGAGCTCCTGCATAAAAAGCAGCGCCTGTCCCTGGTGCCCGCGGACGGGACGTGCGTGGCCGCTCGCACCCGCCCCGTCCTGAGCTGCAAGAAGCGGCGGCTCGTCCGACCCAGCACCATCATGCCCCTCTCCAAAAAGGTGAGTTGGGTGCTTTTTGCTCTTGTGTTTCTTGTAAAGATGGAAAAAACAACAGGAAGGAAGAGCAAGACAGCGGGGCTTCAAAGGCTGTTGGAAAGACAAAGGAGGAGCGAAGGAGAAGGTTGTGTTGTGTTGGAAGATTTTCCTTCGCTGTCCCTGGGGAGGGAAGGTGCTGAACTCGTGAGTTTTCTTAAGCCAACCAGCCTGAGGTGAACTCAGGGCCAGGTAGGTCAGTGTGGCACGGTCTGAGCAGGAGAAAGAAGCCCTGAGAAGTCAAATATCAGGCAGCCTTAACTCTGACACAGGAATTAGCAAAGCCCCAGGAACTCTCTGCTGCTGCTCAAGGGAGAACCACAGTTGTCTGCCCAGGCATACGTGGGATGAATGCCCTGTCTCTTCCTGTTTTGTTTCCTTTATTATTATTTTTTATACTCCTCTCCCTTATGCAGAATTCATTCAATGGAAATACAGTTTATTGTCTGTATGAGGAAGGGCCGTGTTTCATTCTTTTTATTTTCTCTTAGGAATGCCATAAACTGTCAGTTGGAGGGAAAATAGTGAGAAATGGAGGAAATAAGGACCTTTATTTGTGCATGCAGAACCATAGTGGCAGAAATCTGCTTACCTTTGAGACAAAATGTTTCAAGTCAAACTTTCCCACAAGGGCTGGGGGGTTTTCACTCTGCGGATGTTTTAAAGAGGAGCTCCAAAAAGCAGCATTTTTCTGAGCAAAATAGATTCTTGCTCAGCTGAGTCAGCTTTAGCTGATCACTTATCTGCAGTTTTATCTGGGGTGTTTCTGGGAGAGCTCTGCAGTGATTACTTGCAAGATCTTCAGTGAGTTGGAAGTTGACGAACTTTCTCCTGGTTGATGCTGCCTTGTGCACTCAGTGCTTGAAGAATTGGTTGTTAATTCTGTGTTAGATCTTTGTTGTTGTCATCAAATGCATTTGGTAATCAGAGCTGGTTCAGAGGAGCAGTTCCAGGGATGGAAGAAGTGCCAGAGAGAGGGGATTTCTGCGCACTCCTCCAGTCATTTCAGACACAGCTGAGTCATGGCCAAGCCGTGCTCCAGAAATACCTCCAGAAATACCTTGTCCAGTTGCCCCCACTCTCCTGCCCACCTTCATCTTGCTGTGTGGACTGAACTTCACACAGACATTGCACACACCATGTGGGGGGTTTTGATCTTGTCATGTTTTTATTGTTTTCCTCACAATTTGGTGCACACATTTACTGGAATGTGTGCCCACAGCTGGGGCAGCCCTCCAGCTCACACACTGGCAGAGTGGCAGGATCACCTCTGTCCTTGCACAGCCATCCTGGTTAGAAAGCCCTGTGGGCTTAATTTTTATTATTTTTTATTAATTAATTAACTCCCAGCAGTGGTTCAGCACTGCTGATTCATGCTCATTTTTGGATCTGTCACAACCTCCACATCCTCTGGGCGGAACTTCCAGAGGCAGCAGAGTAACTGCTCAGTTCCCTCTTCCTCCTCTTCTCTGGGCACTGCATTTGCTTCTTGCATTTGCCCTCAGTGAATTATATTTGATTTATTTTAGATAATTTCTCTTAACCTGTAGCCAGGAGTGGCTTTCCAGCTCTTTCCTTCAAGCAGCCCTTCCCAGTGAGGTGCTATTTGCTGTGAATATTCTCTCCCATCCTTCAAGTCATTCATGGAAATCAGCTGAATAATTCTGACTCAGAACAGGCTTCTGCAGGATCCAGTTTGATCCATTCTGCCACTTTGGTGGGGAATCAGGGGTTGTTTTCTCTGCATGGATTTATGTCCAGTTGGGTGTCTGCCTGCAGTGGTTTCACACAAATGAAGTCTGTATCAAGTCTATAAATCTGTGAATTGGGGCTCTGTCCTGGATTAAGGAACAAGGTTGAGAACCACCTTTGTCACTCTGTGGATGTCCCTGGAAGTGTCAGCTCCTGGCATGTAATGATGGCTCTGACCCACTGGAACTAAAAATGGCTTCTTTCCCCCTTCTCTGACAGCGGAATTGTGCTGCCTCACGGTTTTTATAAATGAGGTTTCAACCTAGATAAAATTAAACACTTTTAGTCAAATTTAGCAGCTGTTAAACTGTCTGTGCTGGTAAGTCGTAGTTTTCAGTTGTGTTTATGCAAAGTGAAAGCATCCTCTCGTGAGGCCAGACTAAATTAACAGGTTCTGTATAAGGTATAG
>VZTH01016859.1:0-14464 GCA_013397815.1 Aleadryas rufinucha
CCCTCCTGGGTAACTTCTCCCATTCCCATCTTTTATCGGATCCTTCCTTCTATCCCATTTTAACAGCAGCAAATTTTTTTATTCCATTTGACTCTGCCTGTGTGACTTTCACCATCTGGGAAGTGGAAACCTCATCCTCGGAGTTAATTTTTCCGAGGGGTGGGATTCCCTGTCAGTTGAAATAGAAAATAATGACCTGTGCTCAACAGCAGCACAAAAGCTCTTCCTGAACAAAAAGCACTCCAGGGAAATCCCTTTTAAGGCCGGGATTGCTGGAAGTACCTCTGGATTACGGCTTTAAAAACTGTGTGTGAACTGTAGGAGTGGCTGCTAAAAAAAAAATCGGGAATAAAAATAGAGGGAGGAAGTTCAGATTGGGAAATAAATGAACTTTTGTTGCTTTTTTAATTAAAAAAAAATCCTGGAATATTGTTCTCTACACCTGCTTCCCTCCTGCTTTCCTGCTCTTTATCCCAGAGCTTTTTTAGGAATTTCCCTTGGGGGTTTAGAGCAGTAAAGGATAAATTTAAGGCTTTTTGGACATCAGCACCTCCGGAATATCCCCAGACTCCATCGGTTGGAATGTGAGCGGGGCCCTCAGGAGCTGCCGAGCACCAGAGCATGGGAAAGGCTCTGGAATTTTATCCCAGAGGTGGAATTTGGGTTTGGTGGCAGCAGTCACCCAGCAGGTCACCCCTGGCCGGAGGGTGAGCGATGGCACATCTGGATCTGTGGTCACTGCCTGGAATGTTCTGAGAATGGCTGGGAAGTCTAAAATCCTAAAATGTTGGGTTTTCCATGAAACTGGCACAAGGAGCTTTTTTCCCATCCCTCTTTTCCTCTCTGTATCCTGGGAAGGGCTCCCAGCAAATGGGAGAATGGAATAAATAGGGATTTATATAATAAATTAGGGATGTGGGTCTGGCACATGCGGTCACTCCCTGGAACCGTCTGGGACTGGTTGGGAATTCTAATATCCTGAAATGTGGAGTTTTCCATGGAATTGGCAGAAGGAGCTTTTTTTCCCATCCTTTTTTTCTTTGCATTCTGGCAAAAGCTCGCAGCAAGTGGGAGAATGGAATAAATTTCGGGATGTGGGTCTGGCACATGTGATCACTGCCTGGAATCATCCGGGACAGGTTGAGAATGCTAATATCCCAAAATGTTGAGTTTTCCATGGAACTGGCAGAAGGAGCTTTATTCCATCCTTGCTTTCCTCTCTGTATCTTGGGAAGGGCTCCCAGGAAGCAGAATTGAATAAATTTCGGGATGTGGGTCTGGCGTGCGTGGTCACTGCCTGGAATCATCTGGGACAGGCTGGGAATGCTAATATCCCAAAATGTTGAGTTTTCCATGGAACTGGCAGAAGGAGCTTTTTTCCATCCTTGTTTTCCTCTCTGTATCCTGGAAAAAGCTCCCAGTAAGAGGGAGAATGGAATAAAATTTGGGATGTCGGTCCATGGTGGCCTTGGCAGTGCTGGGATAACACCTGGACTCAATGATCTCTGAGGGCTTTTCCAACCCTAATAATTCTGATTTTCCATCATATTTCCTGGCTGGAGAATTCCAAAGCCCTTGGCAAATATCCACAGACCTCTCCTCCATGGAGAAATGCCCTCTGTGATGGGATTTCAAAAGGTTTTAACCAAGCAAACCTGATCTTGCAGCACATCCAGAGCGTTCCTACAGCCAGAAGTTCCCAGTGCTCTCCCTAAAAGTTTACAGCTCTGGGAAGGAATGTGGGGAAAAGTGGAGCTTTGGAGTTGAATAAATCCATTTATTTTTATTATCTGCCCGAGCAGGCTCCGATCTGTGAGCTCTTCCCAGGCTGGAGGGTCATGGATGAGTTCATCAAAGGCTTCCCTATAAAAACAGAGATGGTTTATTGATCCTTCTGCCCTTTCATTAGGACTTCCCAGAATTTTTGTGAGCAGGAATTTGATTTGAAAAGGAGTTTGCTGCTCTGGAGGACATCATGAGGAGCCTGTTGGGCACCACGTATCTGGAAGGATTTATCAGAAGGGATTTCAGGAGATGGGATTCCTTGGATCCCTCTCCCTGTGTTCAGGTGGACACATTTTTTCCCCATTTTGCCCTGGGGGTGCTGGGGGCAGTGGCTGGACATGAGCTCAGGGGTGGCCGGGTGGGAAAGAGGCCAAAGGCACCTGGATTGGATCGGGAATTGTGTGGGAGCAGGAGCATGGCAGGGATTGTCCTGATTGTCCCCTGTGCTGGAACTGCTGAGGGACCTTGAGGGCTCTGTCCAGTTCTGGCCCCTTGAGACACTGAGGGATGTGGAGGGGCTGGAGCAGGGAAGGGAATGGAGCTGGGAAGGAGCTGGAGAATTCCTGAGGGAGCTGGGAAAGGGGCTGAGCCTGGAGAAAAGGAGGCTCAGGGGGGACCTTGTGGCTCTGCACAACTCCCTGACAGGAGGGGGCAGCCGGGGGGGGTCGGGCTGTGCTGGCAGGGAACAGGGACAGGAGGAGAGGGAACGGCCTCAGGCTGGGCCGGGGGAGGCTCAGGGTGGACATGAGCAGGGATTTCCCCATGGAAAGGGTGCTCAGGCCTTGGAAGTGCCCAGGGAGGTTTGGAGTGCCCATCCCTGGAGGTGTCCAAGGAATTCCTGGAGGTGGCACTCAGAGCTCTGGGCTGGGGACAAGGTGGGCATCGGGCACAGCTGGGACTCTGTGACCTTGGAGGTCCTTTCCAACCTCAGTGATCCTGGGATTCCACTGGGGGAAGGATAAAGTTTTTTCTTACTTCTGTTTGGCTAAAACTTATCAATTACTAAAACCTGATAATTGTTTCTGGCAGGGTTTTGTGCTGTACTTTAATATTGGTTTAGATCCTGGCTGATAACACAAGACAAGATCTGGGTACTTTTAGCAACATTTTGTTTTTGGCAGAGAAAAAATGAAATTTTTCCAAGTTTTTTCTCCTCTTGAAGGAGGAGGAAACCAAGAGGAGAAGGAGAATTCCCAGTGGTTTGTTCTGATATTACCAAGGTGCTTTGCCGCCCTTGAAATGTGTTTTGAGACACTTTTCCTGGTGCATCAAGACCTGCGACTGGGATTTTTTAGTTCTCTGCCCAGCCTGACAAATTTTGGGAAGTTTCATAGGATCCTGATGTGGTTTTGAGGCATTTAAGTGTGGGAGAAAAAGTGCTGGAGGGAAATGCATCCCGTGTTGGGAGAAATCCAGGTTTTAAGGAGATCCTGAACTCCAACACAGCTCCTGAGCCACCCCAGAAGCAGGAAGAGGGATAATCCCGTGAGGAAACCTTGGGAATGGGGTTTCTCTGAGTTTTGGGCTGAGTTTCACGTGCAAAGAGAAGAAGGAACATTTCCTAAATATCACTTTGGGGCAGGAAAACTCAGCAAGGCTTTTTTTTTTTTTTTTTTGGACAGCTTTGGCACAAGAATTAAACTTTGTAAAGGCCCTGGAAAACACCCAGCTGCAACATTCCAAGGATTTAGAATTTGTTTGGCAAGTGCACAGCCCACTGGGGCTTGTGGCAGCTTCTCTGAAGGGTTTCATTTATGTACCAATTCTTGTCTGGCTTACGATGAGACTCCTGAATTCCCATTTTCCTGTGGGATGGAGCAGCCCCGAGCTCCCATTCTGGCCATGCATCCATGTCTTGGCAAGCTGGGATTTGGAGCATAGGAAATATTTTGGCTTTTTTTTCCCCTTTTTCGTCTGCTTGGGGTTTTAAAAGTGATAAAATTCCAGCTGCTGAGTTGTCCCCGTTTCTTCTTGGTCACATTCCTGAAGCTTTTGGAATTTCACCCTCGCATGAATGTGTTGGGATCTCATCCATGATCCATCATCTCTATCTCCTTAAAATCAGGGAGGAAGCATCTTTCCATCAGGAAAAATGGAAGGACACAGCAAGTTCTGCCTCCAAACCCAGTGACACCACTGGGACAGCTCCTGGTTTTCCCAAGCTGGGAGCTGAAGGTGGGAAGTTGTGAAATTCCCATCCCCGGAGGTCTTCAAGCCTTGGAAAACCTGGTGTGAGCTGGGGATCGGAGAAGGAACCTCCTGAGCTCAATCCCACCCGGGTATTTCTCCGAATTACGGAATGGTTTGCGCTGGAAGGGATCTCAAAGATCATCCATTCCCAACCCCCGACGCTTTTTCTCCCGGTGCCGCCGTTTTCCGTGGAATCTTTCCTTCTAAAAGCCGTTAAAAGAGGAACCACGCTGTGTTTCTCCCCCTTTGATCTCGCCTTCATCTCTTTAATGGATCAGATTTGGAGCAAGTTGTAAACTGAAATTTTCATCATTCAAAGGAGTCCAAACCTCCCCCTCCTTCAAAAGAGCAGCGCCGAAGGAGCCGGGAGCTAATTAAGCGGAGCACACGGAAAAACAGGCACCTGCCACACGGAATAATAAATCCCTTTCTTTGCAAAATTAGCAGCGTTTTCTAAAAGTAGAGACAAAACCTGAAGTCTCTCCGTGGGATTTGCATTTAAATTGGAAGTGGGAATGCATCCGGCCTTGGAAGTGGCAAATAATTACTTGATGTTAAAAAGTTTGGAGATGCTTTAGGAGAAGACGTTTCGACATCTTAATTGTTCGGAGAGCTGCTGGAAGTTGAGGATTTTAAAAAAAACTTCCAGCTCAAACCGTGTTGACAGGAGCAGAATGAGCTGGTGGTGAAATGTTGGGAACGTGGGGCTTTTTTTAGCAGGAATTTGCTTCAAGCCTGTCTTGGGATGCGGAGGGAACATTTGGGAAGCGGCGTTTTCTCAGTTATATCAGAGTCTTTTCCTCATGGATTGGAAAGTGTTGGAAGAGGCTGCTCAGGGGTGGGATGGAGTCGCAATCCCTGGAATTGTGCCCAAAATGAGTGGAAGTGGCAGCTGAGGACTTGGTTTCAGTGGTGCTGGTTGATGGTTGAACTTCGTGATCTCAGGGGGCTTTTCCAACCCCGACAATTCCATGATTTTAAATGCCCAGTTTAAGGGATTTGAATTTTGTGAGTGGTCTAAGTTGGGGTGTCCTCCCTAAAAACTCGGACTTTTTATTTCATTACTCTATTTTTTAGTGGTTTTCGAATTATTTTAGATTTCCTTCCAACCCAGACTGGTCCTTATGACCAGAACTGCACCCAGGTCTGGGCTTCTCAGGACAAGGAAGGTGTGGATGTGTTGGAGGACACCACGGAGCTGCTCCCAGGGCTGGAGCCACTCTGGAGCCAGGCTGGGAGAGCTGGGAATGTTCACCTGGAGAAGAGAAGGATCCAGGGAGAGCTCAGAGCCCCTTGCAGGGCCTAAAGGGGCTCCAGGAGAGCTGGAGAGGGACGGGGGACAAGGCATGGAGGGACAGGACACAGGGAATGGCTTCCCAGTGCCAGAGGGCAGGGATGGATGGGATATTGGGAATTAGGAATTGCTGTCTGGGAGGGTGGGGAGGGGCTGGGCTGGAATTGCCAGAGCAGCTGTGGCTGCCCCTGGATCCCTGGCAGTGCCCAAGGCCAGGTTGGACATTGGGGCTTGGAGCCACCTGGGACAGTGGGAGGTGTCCCTGCCATGGCAGGGGTGGGATGGGATGAGATTTAAAGTCCTTCCAACCCAAATCATTCCAAGATTCTGTGCTACCCTTTAATTATGCAAAGCTGATATCCACAAACTCTGTTATTTGGGGCGTGGTTTTTCTCTTCTATTCATAATTAACTTTTACAATTAAGCCAGAAATCTGTCATTTTCTCCCTGTTATTTTCCTCTCCAATATTTTCCTGGCCCGTGACAGCAAACGAGAATTTTTGGCAATAACAAATCCAAGTTTTCCCTTCTCTTTATCCACAGAACTGTGTCAAAATGTATTTTCATGGAAGAGAACGAAGTTTAATGACCACACTGGGATAATCACCAGCAAAAAAGAGCTTCTGGACAGTTGTTAAATTGATTTCTCCCCTGATAAAATGGAATTTAAGGGAATCCTAGAGAATGCTGAAGGCAGACCCAACTTTGTTGCCCACAGCCAAAATCAACAAAGATTTGGTGTCTCTTCAGAGCTTGTGATAAAAACTTTGGGTTTCCTTCTCTTGATTTGTTAGCAGTGGACGAATTACTGCAGAGACAGCAGAGAAGGATTTCCATGGATTTTTATTCGGTGGGAATGAGGGTTTTGGGCAGTACAGGGATCCATTTAGGCTGCAATTCCACATAAAAATAAAAGTGGAAGGGCTCTTCCCATGTGTGGTGCTGGAGCAGATTTTGTTGTTTCAACCATTATCACATAATTCCAGGATGGTTTGGCCGGGTTGGACGGGGCTTGGAGAGACCTGGGATAGTGGAAAGTGTCCCTGCCCATGGCAGGGGTGGCACTGGATGATCCTTAAAATCCCCTCCAACCCAATCCATCCTGGAATTCTGGGATGTTTGGCCATTTCCTTGCTGAGTCTCTTCAGTCCGTTGTTCCTAAATATTAAGTGGAGAATCTTTCCCAGGATCACAAACTCTTCTTCCCACATGTGAGAAGGGAATGGGAAAGGATCAGGAAAATCTGGGCATCAGGGAAGTTTTCCTGCCTCGTCTGACCCAGGGGATGCAGCTGAGCCAGGAATTCCCAGTGACTTTGGAGGATCCTGGAACTGAGATTAGGCTGGGAGTGAAAGGTTTGGAATATGGGAAAATTCCCATTCTGGGTGCTCAGGAACGAGGACCAGGCTGGATTCTGAGCTCTCCAAACCTCCAACATCTGCTCCAAGACTGTGCAGGGCTCCACATTTTCTTGGGTGAAGTTCTCACCTTGTTCACCGTGAATGAGTCAAAACAAAATCGCTGAAAAACCTGAGGGGGAACAACCAAAATTAACCAAAACCTCCTCTGGGGAGGGCACAGAGGGTTCCTTGGGGGGCTTCTGGCTGCTCAGTGAAGGTTAAAACCAGAAATTTGGGGTTTTGCTGCTCCACAGCCCTGTTTTCACAGGTTGAACACGGACAGAACCATCAGCAGCCACAAATCCGAGCATTCCCTGTGTCCTGCATCCTCTTGGGAAGCAGCCAGGGGTCCATAACTCTTGTGTCAGAGCCTGCAAATGGTGCAGAACTTGATGTATTTAGTGGTGGTGTTTGAGCCGGTGGAAATCGGTGAGGCAGGAACATTCTGGAGCATTAAAGGGAAATTTGGGGTCGATCAGGGAGGGGGTGGTAAAAAACCAACTGAACCTGATGAATGCAAATAGGCCTGGCTTGACTGAAGCACTTTGAAAATATAATTAATGAGAGAGGGCAGGGACTGTTTGTGAGGAGTCTGAGGACAAAAGTTGTTTCATCTTGGGTTGTTTGATCACGTCCTCGTTCTTCGGGGCCTCTTTGGAGCGAGGCTGGCACTTTGCTGAGTCTCAAAGAACAGTTACAGATTTATTTGCACATTTGAGGCTGCTTTGGAGCTCTGTGTGCTGGTGACGTTCCTAAATCCCCGCTGGGAAGGGGCTCTGCAGCATCATCTCCCACATTTTGCTGGTTAACCAGAGAATTCCAGACTGGTTTGGGTTGGATGGGAACTTAAAGATGATTCCATCCATCCCTGCCATGGGCAGGGACAACTTCCACTGTCCCAGGCTGCTCCAAGCCCCAGTGTCCAGCCTGGCCTTGGACACTGCCAGGGATCCAGGGGCAGCCACAGTTTCTCCAGGAATTCCATCCCTGTCCCTCCCAGCCAGGAATTCCTTCTCAATATCCCATCTAAATCTTTCCTCTTTTAGTTTAAAACCATTCCCCTTCATCTTATCCCTCTCTGCCTGTGTAAAAAAACCCTTAACCTTTAATTTCTCTTATTTCTGTCTCTCACTGCATGGAAACATTTCAGCGATTCCTAAAACGTAACTGAGACAAAATCCATGGCTTGGCTCAATTTTCTTGGCATTTTGGAATGTCCTCCTCGAAATTTCCTCCTGGAAATGGAGGTCCAGGAATCTACAGATGAGGAAAATCCAAGCTGCTGTTTTCTGGGATTGCTGGGGGGAGAAAATGATGCAAAAATCCCTTTTCCTTTATCTGGGGGGTTTGTACCAAACTCGCCTCAGGTTTTCTCAATGTGGTGGAAATCAGGAAGGTCTGAAGGGATTTTGGAGGCCTCATCCAGAGTCGTGGAATGGTTTGGGTCGGAAGGACCTTAATGATCGAGTTCCAACCCCCTTCTCCCTGCAAGAAACAGCTTTGACCCAAATTTTGAGGTTCTGCCCCATTTTCTTACCTTGGAGTTGTTCCTTTACCACTCATCCTAACGAAGGAAAGTTACCCTGACTTCCCTGCTAGACTTTGTTCGGTGCTAGGCAGGAGAAATCGCTGAAAATTCAGATATAAAAATAGTTTATTGAGGTTATGAGCAACTAATTTGTGCTGAAGCATCGCTCTGGTCGTGCCCATCGAGTTCTTTTTTGGTTTTCTCCTGCCTGAAAAGGATCTGCATCAAATATTGAGGGGTTTTTGTGCGTGTAAGCATTGTTTGTGCTGTTATTTCCACACACAAAAAAAAAGCTCAGCTCGTGCCTCAGAGTTTAATTCTGTGGCAGTTTCCAACTGGTTCATCCTCGTGATTCCAAGCTGGTGTTTGTTCTGATTCCCAGGAATTGGCTGAGGCTTTCCCAAGGGAAGGAGAGACGCTCAGTAAAGAGAAGAGCGAAAAAATTCCATCCTGATTAAAGCCACAAAACGTCCTTAAATAAATATGGATAAATGAATAATGTAAATAAATTAAATAATAAATGAATAAATAAAACCAACCAGTTGGATGCTTTAAGATGTGGTTAGAACTAAGGAGCAGCATCCGAACTGATGGTTTTCCTGCAAAAACACCAAATTTTCCATTCTCTCCTTAAAAATGTTGCCTTCCTCAACGGAAGAGGCCTCTTCCACCCTGTGGGACTGGGGGTAAATAGCTCAAAATTAGGGTTTTTTCCCCCTGATTTGTAAAGACAAATTTTTAAATTAAAAATTAAACCTGTGGCTGCAGCTTCTTTAAAAATCATATTTAGGCCTCCAGCGAAGCCAAATTTGTAATTTTTTATAGCCAAAAAAAATTTACAAATTTGTAATTTTACAAATTTTTGTGTTTCAGCCTTAAAAAAAGGACGGTTCTGGATCACCCCTGACCCGTACCACAAAGACGACAACATCCAGATCGGGCGGGAGGTGAAGATCTCGTGCCAGGTGGAGGCCATCCCCTCGGAGGAGCTCACCTTCAGCTGGTTCAAGAACGGGCGGCCCCTGCGGAGCTCGGAGAGGATGGTGATCACCCAGACCGACCCCGACGTGTCCCCCGGCACCACCAACCTGGACATCATCGACCTGAAGTTCACGGATTTCGGGACCTACACGTGCGTGGCGTCCCTCAAGGGAGGTGGCATCTCGGACATCAGCATCGACGTCAACATCTCCAGCAGCACAGGTGAGGAGAGGCTGCGTGGGGTCGGTTTCGTTTGGGTGGGGCCATCCCGTGGTTTTCCTTGGCTCATGGAAAAAAATGGATACGCAGAGCGCTCCCCGCCAGGAGGATTTCCAAGCAGACCAGGCTGGATGGAGCTTGGAGCAACCTGGGATAGTGGGAGGTGTCCCTGCCTGTGGAGGGGTGGAATGGGATGAGTTTTAATCCCAAACCGTTCTGGAATTCTCTGACTCTTGAACAGGGACTGAGTTGCTTTGATCAGGCTACAGAAACTTGAGGAAGTTCTCTGTTGGATCGTTTTTGGTCGTGGAGGTGCTCCAAAGGTTGGGACTGCTCTGGAGCCAGGCTGGGAGAGCTGGGAATGTTCACCTGGAGAAGAGAAGGATCCAGGGAGAGCTCAGAGCCCCTTGCAGGGCCTAAAGGGGCTCCAGGAGAGCTGGAGAGGGACTGGGGACAAGGCATGGAGGGACAGGACACAGGGAATGGCTTCCCAGTGCCAGAGGGCAGGGCTGGATGGGATATTGGGAATTAGGAATTCCTGTCTGTGAGGGTGGAGAGGGGCTGGGATGGAATTCCCAGAGCAGCTGTGGCTGCCCCTGGATCCCTGGCAGTGCCCAAGGCCAGGCTGGACATTGGGGCTTGGAGCAGCCTGGGACAGTGGGAGGTGTCCCTGCCATGGCAAGAGGTGGCACTGGATGGGCTTTTAGGCCTCTTCCAAACCAAACCATTCCATGATTCCATGATTTTGACATCAGGAAAAGAACTGTGAGGATTCTTATGGAGAAAGAGCCACCTTTGGAATGAGGGATGACCATGCCATGCAAACTTTTTCACCTCCCTGCCCAGGTGGAGCAAACGGTGCTGCGTGCGCATCCAATAATCACTGAATTCCCTGTACTTCCTGTGGAATCCTTTGGAAAACTGATGGGATTTCCTGGAAGCATCCATTAGTTGGCCGTTCCTATCAGCTCACCACAATCCCTGCAGGAGTGGATGAATTCTGTCACCCCTTAAAATTCCTGTTCTGGAACACTCCAGAAAATCAGGAAAGGGGGAAGGAAACGTGGAATTTGGGCTCAGCTTTTTTAGCATCCTGAAAGGAATTCTGCTCTTGGAATGACTTCATTACCCAGCCAAGTGGAAGCTGAAATAGTTGCAGTGCTTTGAAGGTCATTACTGATTCATCAAGATTCATTACTGCTCTGCTAATTAGGAACAGAAGGCCCAGGAACAAACACATTTCCCAAATGCCAGGACTTGCAGGGATTTATTAACATCCCTCTGGATGTCTGGGATGGGGGGGAATTTCCTCTTCCTGATGTTTATGAGGCTCCTCCTGGAGTCACCGAGAGGGGCAGGAGGGGCTGTGCCAAATCCTAAGGAAGGAGGAAATCCATGAATTCTTCCCTCCAGCAGGTTGGGAAGGGACACGTGGCTCATGACACACTTGGAATTGCCCTTGTTTAGCGGGAATATTTTTTTTCCCCTTGACATTTTCAGCGGGAAAAGCACGGATTTGTGTCCTGAGCATCTTACATAAATGGACCTGAAGTAATCCCCTCGCTGCTCCCCCCATATCTCCATAAAATAGGTCACTGAAGAGTGGGAATCGAGACTCAGATGTGGAATATCTGCCCTAGAAAAGCCCTGTCATCCATAAAACCCACCCTGGGCAAACGTTACTGAGAGCCAGGCTGGGTTTTTCTGGATATGTGGGATCATGTCATGGAAACCTGGAGGCAGAAGATGCTAAAAAGGCAATGAGATGTTAAAAAAGCAACAAAAACCTCAATAAAGTGGGTTCAGGGTAAGCAAAAAAAAAAGGGGTGGATCAGAGAGTGTCAGCCTGTGCAAGGGATTTTTTCTCTGCCTTAAATACTGGATTTGAGCAGGAAGAACAAGCTTTGGGATTGGGATGGTTTGCTCTGTTCAGGACACTGTTTTTATTCCCAAAAATCAGCACTTGTCCCTTCTGGCTCATTCCTTTTCCACCTTTTCCTTGGAGACGTTATTGAGCAGGGAAGAGAGTTGTTATTTTGGGATATTTTCCTTTATTTTCTGGTTTTGCTGCTCTGAATTGCCACGGGAAGGCCTGGAGGTGGTGGTGATCCCTCTTTTCCTAAGGGAGTCCTTCCAGCGGCTCATTCCCTCCCTGTGTGGGCACAGCCAGATGTCCTGCATGGAAAATTCACCAAACAAATTCCCATCCTTGGGATGAGCCTGAAGATGTGCTGAGCTTAGGATGGGAACATCCCGGAGCAGGACATGGATTTTGGATGAGCACAGGGCAGCCTGGAGGCCTCCAGATCTCCTGGAATCAGGGAATCATGGAGCTGTTTGGGTTGGAAGGGAACTTTGGGATGGAAGCGTCACCTCCCATTATCCCAGGCTGCTCCAAAACATCCAGGGATAAATTTGGCTTTCCATAAGTTCTGTTACATCCAGGCAGAGAAATTCGTGGAGAACTGCTCCATGTGAGGCTGTGCAGTGTAGAAAGGGCTCCCCTGTCAAGCTAATCAGCTCTCCATTAAATAATGAATTAATTAAAGCTCCAGGCTGCCGTTCCAGGACCTGCAGCCTTGATCTGGTTGTGCCACAGGAGTCCTCTGGTCATCCTGCTCCTGCTTTGATGAGACATGAAAGAGACCTCGATTCCAGCTCGAAATGTTTATTGGAATCACAGCCTCGTTGCATAACGAGGATGTGGGGTTTGGGAGGTAATTAGCGGCTAATTAAGATATTTGTAAACCTTAAGCGCCGTCCAGAGCGATCGCTCGCGGCGGCCCCAGGAAACAGAGAGAGGCCTTTGGTTATGGGTTTGGAGAGCCATTATCCTTGGAGTTTATCTTGGGAAGGAGCAGGGAGGAGAAAAAGGTGGGATTTTGTTAAAATCTTTGCCTTTTATAGTTTTATTTTCGTGCTTAATGTGCAGAGATTGTTCTTGTTAATTCCATCCTCGGGAGCTCCTTCCCGTCTCACGGCAGGGAAAGGGCCGGGCCAGGCCTTGTCCTGCTCTGCACCCCATTCCCTTGGGAAATCTGATTTCTGTGGGATGAACCCACCCTCCACGGATTGATTCCAGCAGGATTTCTGGGAGCAGACACCCTCTGTGTGGCAGAGTGTCTTTGTTCTTCTCCAGAGGGCTGTGGATGGACTCCTCATCCCGTGGTTCTCCTCACCCATGGATGCTCCTCAGCACTGGAATTCGCTTCCCTAATTTGCTGCTGGCTCTGCATGTTCTGGGTTTCAAATGTTCCTCTTCCCTCTGGCTGCAGAGCAAGGAGCTGGTTTAGGGTTTAAGTGTTGTGTTCCAGGCACTGATCCTGGAATTATTTTCCTGCCTGAGCAGAATTTTTGTCCAAAAATCAGGATCATCCCAACCCTCAGGACTGGACCCTTTGTCCAAGGCCTCACCATCACTTCAGGGCGAGAGGAAATGGCCTCGGAGGTGGTTTAAATTGGATCTTAGGGAAAATTCCTTCTCAGAAAGGGTGGAAAAGGCTGTCCAGGGGGGTCCCCATCCCTGGAATTGTTCAAAAAATGTGTGGATGTGGCACTTGGGGACGTGGGTTGGTGGTGACCAGGGTGGTGGTGCTGGCTGATGGTTGGACTTGATGTTCTTGGAGGGCTTTTCCAACTTGCTCTGCGATTCCGTAAAATCCATGGTGGGTATTTTGCATGGAATTAGGAGTGGTTTGTGCCCCAGAAAACAAGGATTTTCCCCTTTGGATTTGGGGCCTTGCCTGTGGGGGACACAGGAACTGGAATGATGGGAAAGCACCCGTGAAATCCAGCCAGGAATTCCTGACTCCATTTCCCTTCCACACCAGTGCCTTGATGGACCCTCTTCCATGGGGAGGAAAGGCCGTGGAAAAGGTAAAGGAAATTCCCTGGAGTTTTCTTTCCCTTCACTTCAGCTGCTTTTCCAATCATTTGATTGGATCAACAAATCTCCCCCCGGGCTCTTCTCTCACCTCCGGGTCCCTTCCAGCAGCAGCTCCTTGTTTTCCCCCACCATTTCTCCCAAAAAACCGGAGCAGGCTGAGCAGTTTCAGCCTCTGTTTACAGACAGAACCAGCATAATTATCCTTCATGAATAATTATCCCTCTCTGCCCTTCGCAGGCGGAATGATCTCGCTCAAATCTATTTTGTGCCACGGCTCAGCCCTGTCTTAACTCCGGCATCACATCAGGGCATGAATCATGAGCTGGGCTCAAACTGCAGCTCTCAGGCAGAGGATGATTAATCCTGGCCAGTCAGACCTTCAAATTCATAAATATTCCACAAGCAGGACACACAAATAACTTCACTTCTCCCTTCCAGCCAGCACAGCGTGGATTCCTCAATATTCCTGAGCCAAGCTGGGTTTGAATTCCGTGGATAACGTGAATTCCAGCGGTTCCTTGGGGAGATTCTCTCTGGGTAATCTCCAGTTTGGGTGATTTCTTGATGTGCTGCTCAAGCACTGCTTTGCTGTGCTTGATCCTAATTATGAGGATGAATCCATGTGGAGCAGCCTGGCCACACTATCCCAGGATTTTTCCCTGTCACTGACAGAGGCTGCTCCAAGGAAATGGTTTCCTGATGGCTCCCAGAGGTGACAGCAGCCCCCGAAATCCCCAGGGAAGAGCTCAGCAGCTGTGAGGCCACCACTTGTAGGGGCTCCTTGTCCTCCTCCACTGATTGTCTTGGAATCATGGAATGGTTTGGGAAGGGGTGTTAAAGCCCATCCATGGGCGGGGACATTTTAATGGGATCAGTTGCTCAGAGCCCCTCTGAAGGATTTCTCTGTCTGCAGCTTCTTGCCTCTGCCAGCGGCTCTCTGGCAGTTAATTAATCTGTCTGATCAGTTAATTAAGCTGGAATTTGATCCATCAGGACTTCAGAAAGCTCGAGTAGAACTAAAACCACCCAGAATACTCAAGGAATAAACGTTAGGCTCAGGAATTTTGTGCTCCAGGATCTTTTTGTCCTCTGAGTGTCACCAGAGCTTTTTGTTCTCCAGGTGTCACCAAAGCTTTTTGTTCTCCACGTGTCACTTTTCCAAGTGTCACCAAAAGATCGGT
>VZTH01016867.1:3669-23695 GCA_013397815.1 Aleadryas rufinucha
ACCCAGATGTAGATTGTTCACAGCTAAAATAAACCTCTGCTGGCTGTCCCCACTGAGGAGTTCTCCCCACGGTGTTTGGTGCACAGAGTGTGACCGAGATAATTTCTGCGAAGGCATCTCGGTGACTCACAAAGTGCAGTGAGTTATTTGTGTGTGTGTGTGTGTGTGTCATTATTCTGAGCACATGCAAACCAACACGGCTAATTACTGCCCAGAAAAAAAACAACAACTGTGTCAAAGTTTGAGCAGCAGCAGAAATTGCTTCATTTTGCCCATAAAGTGCTACGTTTCACCTTCGTGACTCTGAAAGAAATCAGGTAAACTCCCAGCTGCATGAAGTGTAAAAATTTGAAGGGGTTATGCATCTGGTTTTTCTCTTTAGTTAAGTGAAAATGTTGCAGGCATGCCTCAAATAATGTTGCCAGTGGACAGGAGAGATGCCTAACACATGAACGGTAGGATGATGCCTCATATGATTGAAAAACCTAAACCTTTACCTTTCATGCTAAAGCAGAAGATTAGTTGTTAAACTAGCTAGTGCTTGGGAGATTGCTCATACCATTTTGGGTGTATTTAATTCATTTCATGCAGTCTGAGGCATAAAACAAAAAGCACATGTTAATATTTTAAGGCCAAGTGTATTCAGAAACAACAGAGCTTAATAATTGCTTTTGGATGACTGGGTTCAAAAAAGTGTGTTTGAGCTTCCTTTAGCAGCAGAGCTTTTTCTTTTATTCCCTGCTGGTTTCATTTAAGAATTACTTTGCTTGTGCACAAGCTTGTGATTCTCCTGGTCAGCTCACTAATCACTCTGATGTGCCCTTCAGTGCAGTGAGGGCAGGAATTCATCTTGCTGGGTATGGGCCCCTCTCTTTTCTTTCCCCCTCACCAAAAAGTAAAGGAGTTTGGCATCGTTGTACTGTGGCTGTAAAAGTTGCGTGCTGGCACTTTGGTAAGGTGTGACAGCTGTTTAAAAACTTTGCCTTAGCCCTAGGTGTGTAGATAATGATGTTCACAGCACAGAGTGAGAGAGCCCATGGCTTGGAGCTTTGTCACTGCTGCTCTTGTGCTGCTCTAAGTGGGAACTGTCTGGGAATATTTTTGGAACAATGACTTAAGATTATTTTTTTCATGCTGACATATTCTGCTGTGTGTCAGGGCTCGAGCCTTGGCATCACAGAATTTGTTCATCTTTTATGTTTTCTTTTACCTTCTTTATTATTCTCAACTGAATTCGTTCTCATTCAGCTGGACAGGGGGACTCTGAGGTCAGAGCTCCCCAGGGACAGCTCTGATCTCTGCTCCCTGGGACAGGGACAGCACCCAGGGAGCGGCTGGAGCTGGGCCAGGGCAGGCTCAGGCTGGAGAGCAGGGAAAGGTTCTTCCCCCAGAGGGTGCTGGGCACTGCCCAGGCTCCCCAGGGAATGGGCACGGCCCCGAGGCTGCCAGAGCTCCAGGAGCGTTTGGGCAGCGCTCTCAAGAACATCCTTGGGGTTTTCCTGTTCAGGGCCAGAGGCTGGACTTTGGTATTCCTTGTGGGTCCCTTCCAGCTCAGGATATTCTGTGCTTAATCCCTCACCTCCCAGAGCAATCTCCCAGTTCTCTTTTTCACCTGTCTGACTTTTATCTGGGGAGTGAGCTGTGCGAGCCAGGTGCTGGGTAGTGGCAGAACTCGTGGCACTGAAAGTGAGCACGGAGTCATTTCTAATCACTTGATTCCTTCTGGCAAGTGAATGCCATGATTTCATCCGTGGATCCCTCTTACTGCATGTTCAGTGCATACACACATCCTTACAAAGAGCGCAGCAGTGACTCTCATTGTGGTCAGTGAATAAGAATACCTCAGTTTACACAATATTTTGAAATTCATTCCGGGCAGGTGCTACGTGTTGGGACCTGAGGGAGCTGGGGTTGTTTAGCCTGGAGAAAAGGAGGCTCAGGGGGGACCTCGTGGCTCTCCAGAACTGCCTGACAGGAGGGGGCAGCCAGGGGTGAATCAGGCTCTGCTCCCAGGGAATAAGAGACAGGACAAGAGAAAACAGCCTCAGTCTGTGCCAGGGGAGGCTCAGGTTGGACACCAGGAGGAATTTCTGCGCTGAAGGGCTGTTAAGCTTTGGAAAGGGCTCCTAGGAAGTTGGTGGAGCCCCATTCCTGGAGGTGTTAAAGGAAGGCCTGGATGTGGCACTCAGTGCTCTGGTCTGGGTGACAAAGTTGGGCTGGGTAAATGACCTTGGAGATGTTTTCCAACTAAATGATTCTGGAATTCTACTGGGACATGTGTTTTTCAGTTCTAAGGGTGAGGGAGAAGTTGATGGCTTCTCTCCTGACCCAAGCAGAAATTCAGGAGTAGACCACTGTAGTCAGGAGCATTCACCCTACTCTGTGTTGAGGATCTCAGCCTGAAGTGTCTGGAGCAAAAATTCATCTATTGAGTGACTTTGACTAAAATAACCCACATGTAAGATCTACATCCCATTTTATTGACCTGCTCTCCTGCTGGAAGGCTGTTCAGGCCTTTCTATCAAGGAATTCCCACAGAAGTAGGAAAAGGAAAGGCAATGCCAGATTTAGCTGTAAGTGGATGTGTACATGGTTGTGTCCACTGGTGCATACATTGGTAGACTTGGAAAACTGCCTGTGTTTCATTCACAGCCACCTCTGGGAAGCACTGTTCCATCCTAGCCAAGCTGGCTGTCTTTTTGCTTTCGCTTCCCCAGGGGCATAATGTCAAATTAGTCATTTTTACAAGAGCGGGGAGCTTTATAGCAGCCCCAGCATACGTTGTCTGGAACACTGACAAGGTAAATTCACTTTGTACAAATACAAGCAGCAGTTGCTGTATCTGTCCTGGTTGGTTTTTCCTTTTTTACAATGGAGCAGGTGCAATGCCTGTATCTGTTATCAGCATCTAATACAGTTTGAGCAAACAAGGAATTGCTCACGTTGTCTAGGTGTTGCACACAGCCCATTAGTCACCCCCGTCTAGTGCTTATCACAGTTCAAAAGAAACAACATTTGGGATGAGTCATTAAGATTCATTAAAGAATATCTTTGTCACAACAGCAAATGAGGGAGAAGTATGGAAGGGATGGGCGGGGGTATGTTTAATATTTGTGGAGAACAGAAGACATATGCTGTGTACCAGGGATCTTGGGAACAATTCTGGCTTCACAGACTGTTTTTAGCAGAGCAAAAAGTGAACTTAGTTGTGTTGATGGGCCCTAGGAAGCAAATTCTGTATTTGGAGTGTGAAATAATTCACTTTTGGAGGGGAGCTGGGCTATAGGGTCTGATATCCCACACCAGTGTCCAGCTAGGGCCAACCCATAAGTGTTGTTCCACCCCAGTGGCAGAAACCCCAGAGCACTGCGGTCCCTTGCCTTGCTCGTGTTCCCATCAAAACAGACATTCCTGCAGGATGTGATGTGGCCACTCGTGTGGCCACATGTCCCTGCCCTCTCCACTGTGTCCTCCAGGTCCTGTGTGAAGCCCAGATGCTGCAGGCACTCAGCAGGGGCTTAATGACACACGGGACTGAAGGTGCCACCTCTGGGATGGCACTGGCCAGCAAACACTCCGAGGGGGACAGGCTGTGCCAGGCTGGCATAAAACAAGGGGAAATAATTTCCTTAGCCCATGAGAATCTGCTGGACCTTAGGCATTAGGGCTTCTTCCTCCCACAGGAACAACAAAATCAGTCTCAAAAAAAGCATTGTGAATTGTATTTTGAAACAAACACCCAAACAAAGTAAAACCAAGCTGTGATTGATCAAACCCTTGTATTCTTTTTGCTATTTTTTTTTCTATTTTAATTTTTTTAAAGCATGTTTTTACTTTGAATTGTCTTTTTTTTACAAACAGTGGGTTTTGGTGGAGCCCTGGACACATCAAGCAAAGGGAGGGAGTGCTGTAAGCAGTTCCTGTCCACACAGATCTCCATGTAGCTTCTTCCCCATTGGTATGAATTCCCCTCTGTGGGCCAGATGTGCTTTTCTCCTGACAGGAGATGAGTGTTTCCATAGCTGAGCTGTCCTGCTGACAGCACCGAGATTTCTGCAGTCACTGCTCACTCCCAGGTGTGAAGTGGATTGCTCTCCGGCCTGGGGCAGATAAGCAGCCACAGCACTTTGTTGCTCCTTCTCCCAGCATTGGAAAATCTTTTAGTTAGGAGAGAAATAAACTGCCCACCACATTATTGTTTTCTTTCCTGTAGTGCAGTCTCTTTCCTTTGTCTCAGTGCAGGCTGGTTTTCTTAATGTGTCTGATTCATAACAAAAGCTGAGGGTTGCCCAGAATTCTTTAAATGAGAATATAGATTTTACTATGATCTTTATGGTAATAATTCAGTTGCTTTTTTATCAATGTGATAAGTGATTGCCCCTCACATTCCTGCTTTCACTCTGGAAATTGAACTTTGGAAGCAATACACTCTCAGGTGCTGCTCAGGTGAGCTCTGAGGATTCCCACTGGATTTCTTTGGGCAGAACCTTGTATTGCTTTTAGTGCTCCTGAGTAAACTCAGGAGAAACTGGGGTTGTGTGGAGCTCTTATCTCAGGGGAGCACACACTTTGGCCAGGCAGGAAAGAAACTGGGCAGATTTTAAAAGATAGGGATTTTGATCTCACCTTCTTTAAATTCCTTCTGAGCTTTCCCAGTAACCTGGCATTTCTGGGAACCCACACCCAGCAGGTGCCAGGGTTTATGGTTGGCAATCATCTTTAAATACCCATTCCCTGGACTTGGACCCTCTCTCTCTTCCCAATGCTTTTGCAGTTTGCAGCCCTGCCTCAGGCTGTGGCTGCAGCTCCCTAACACCAAACACATTTGGGGCAGAGCTGTGCATCCCAAAAACCCTGAGGCTGGAAAAGCCCTCCCAGCCCATNAGGGACAGATGATGCTTCCAGAATGGGACTTGCTGGGCTCTAACCCATAAAGCCCAGCAGTGATGTAGTAGCAGTCTCCTACTGTTCAAAAAAAAAAAAAAAAAGAAAAGGTTGAGGATTACATAGAAAATGTCCCATAAATCCTCAGTAATGCATTGGCTTCCCACATCTGATACTCTGACATTAAAACCTTCCCTCACTTTTGTCAGGTCTCTGTATCCTGTGTTGTTACATGCTCCAGTGGAGAGTTTAGTTACTGAGGAAGAGGTGAAGGGATTGTAAACGAGCACACTCCACTCCTCTTGCTGTTCTCAAGCACACTGAAAACACCTAAAGGGATTTAGTTTTTCTAGGATATTCCCTTCCCCCACCTCTGCATGTGTTCCCTTGAAAGGAGCACGTCCCCAAAGAAGAAGTTTGTTTACCAAGTAATTGTTCCAGGGATTCTTGCTTTCCCTGCAAGGATGTGTTTTAGCTTGGGTTGAGCTTGAGGAAATGGGAGTCACGGAGTCACTCAGCATTTTTTTTTTTCTTCTGGCTTCCTGTTTCCCCCAAACAACTTTTGAACCATTTGGTCAATTTTAACCAAAGCTGGGAAGGATCTCCTGACCTGAGGGAAATAAAGTTCTTACACGTCTCAGAAATAAGAGGCAGCAGAGGAGATAAAAGACACCAGAGCTTGTGCCCCCACAGAGATAAAGGCAAGAAACGTGGGGTCGACCGTATTTGTTTCCAGAGAATCACACAAGAAATAAATGCTATTAACAGGAACCTTTGATCAGGGCTCACATCTAACCAGTCCTGAGATAAGAATTTGTGTGTTATTAGAGATGAGATAAGGCCCTCTAAGACACAAGTCAGGGGTGAGCAGCATCATTTGTTCTCCTGCTGGCAGAAGGACGTGCTGCTGTGGTGAAATGTAATATTTACCTCAATTCAGTGGTTGCTCACCCCTCCTTGGGCTCTCCCTGAGCCAGTTCTCCTGTGGGGGTGTTTGGTGAGGTGTGAGGGGAGACCTGTGTTGCTGCCTCAGTGTTGCCTGAAGAGCATAGTTGTGAGGATCAGCCTGAAATTTGCTCCTAAAGCCTGCAGGTGGTGGGGCTGGGTGACTCCCAGGCTCCACGAGGAGATGCCAAATGGACACATTCCCAGAATCACAGAAGTAGAGAATTATGGAATGGTTTGGGTTGGAAGGGTCTTTAAATGTCGTCCATTTCCACCCCCTGCCATGGGCAGGGACACCTTCCACTGTCCCAGGCTGCTCCAAGCCCCAATGTCCAACCTGGCCTTGGACACTGCCAGGGATGGGGAATCTCCAACTTCTCTGGGCACCCTGTGCCAGGGCCTCACCTCCCTCACAATGAAGATTTTTTCCTAATATCTAATCCAACTCTGCCCTCCTTTATCTTGAGACCATTTCCCCTTGTCCTGTCACTACAAGGCCTGATGAAAAGCCTTTCCCCAAACGAGGTAAATAAAGACTGAAAGTCATGACTGTCTGAAAGCTGTTCCAACTCCATTAATTAGTGAGCTGGCAGTTTCACTTGAGAGCCTGTTTGGCAAATGGCCACTGCTATCGATACTTAGGTTTGCCAGATCTTACCCAGGCATGGAAAATGGGCACCTATCCATCCCTAGAGAGTGAATCACACATCTTACTTCAGGAAAATCATTAATGCCTTTACTTTTTTTAAAATATACATTCCAGGTCTGTAAGTAATGTGGGGACCTCATGCTTGACATCCAAGTGGGAAAAATGGCAGAGTCCCTTCCACACCCTTCTCCCTGCTGTGACAGTCTATTAGATTTCAGTGCTCCTTCCTAAATCCTACCAGTTTCCCATGTTTCTGGTATTTCAGTATGGAT
Source organism: Aleadryas rufinucha (assembly GCA_013397815.1). NCBI lineage: Eukaryota > Metazoa > Chordata > Aves > Passeriformes > Aleadryas > Aleadryas rufinucha. The sequence continues at coordinate 10,420 of VZTH01016867.1, forward strand.
GGTCAATCATATATTTATAGACAGTACTCTCCATGCCCAGCAGTGGTGGGACAGGAGATACATTCAGTTTTCTGGTATTTGGGATGCTAATCATGCAGGTGATGATCCCAAGCGTGTGCTTAGCAATGCTGAACTTGGGACCTGCACATCTTTTGTCTCTGGGTTTCCAAAAATAAATCTCCCCCACTTATCTTCCTGACATATTTTGTAAACAGTGAATTCGAGAGCGAACTTTGTAAAGCTCTTAACCCTAATCTTCCCTGTAAGCTCCAAAGGTCGAGTTACCAATTATGCCCTGGTGTTTGTTTTTGTCCTCTGGGTCTCAATTTTCATGCTGGCTTTTGCTCCTGGGGACTCTGTGAGGCTCTTAGGTCGGGTTTTATACAAGGAAAGCAACCCCTTCCTTTTCCAAAGACCTGCCATGGAGCATAAAGAAGGCAGGGGAGTGAAAGAATAACTTGTCCTTGGTAGCATGTAAGTGGCAGCTTTTGAGCCAAGGTGTAGAGGAGAAGGGAATTAATTAGCACAGAACATCAGCCTGCTGTCTGACTCCTCTATTTAAACCCATTTTCTGTGCTCTCCACAAGGAACCCAGTGGATCACCAGCTGCTCTGCATTTTTCAGGTGGAAGAAGCAGCAAAGTCATCCAGGAGTGCAGTGGGGGCTGTGGGACCAGGTGGGAGGGTACAAAAGCAGGAATGTAGGAAGGACTGAGGCTCCTGAGTCACATCCCTGGTAAGGGCTGGAAGCCTGTGGCTGATGTGATGTAAAGCCTTGGGGAAAAAGGCGTCGGAGTGACAAATCACGCAGGTGACTTCAGTGGCAGCGTTTTCAGCTCAGCTCTGAGGGGAGGGCTGAAGGTGGAAGAGACAGAGGGAAAATTGGAACAGTCCAAAGGGAAGAGAAACATCCATTTGGAGAATTACATCTCCTTTCCTTCCTGTGTGGGATACTGGTTCAAAGCCCAGCAATAGTTACTGGCAGCCTGTTTTCCTGTGTCTCTCCCTGGTGGATTCCTGGTTAATTCAAGCTCCACAATGTTTCTCTTTCCATGAGGACTCTGACAAGGTCCCTCTCCTCTACCCAGTCGCTCATTTTCAGTAGAGGTAGGAACATAATTAGTTCCTGACCTCCTGTCGTCTGCCAAATGGGACTGCAGTTGGCTAAGGGATCAAAATTTATTACAGGAAAACAGCCAATCATGTGAGATATAGGATGACCACATATTTCCTTATAAAAGTGAGATTAAAATAGCAAAATATCTGAATCAGCTCAACAGCTTTTAAACATCTGTTGAATGCACCTTAGTGAGTTACATGCTGTATGTTTCACTTAAAAATACAGCATATTTAACTTTTTTTTTTTTTTGAGCTAAAAACATTCCAGAAATGGCTTCTGGTGAACCAAAAATTGAGAGAAGAACTCTGAGAATTAACATATCATGCTGTTGGCTGATATTTTGGTTTCCTTATTGGGACAACAAACTATTTCCACCCCAGGAATGACTTCTCTGAGAGATGGTGTTAATTCTGCAGAGCAGGTGGCTGAAGAGACAGTTTGAATGTTTGATAGCACACACCGAGGTGTTTGGATGGACTGGTCATTTCAAAACAAAATCGATAGGCATGCATCTCTAGGGAATAGTAAACAAAGTTGGAGTCATTCCTAATTATTGGGATACAGCTCTGTCATCAGCTCCTTCTCTAGATACTATTATTTATAGAAATAATTATTATGCAGCATTTAAATTTGGGATGCTCACGGTTCCTTAATTGGGGGCTGAACTTGTGTCTGGCGATCTGGATTCCTCTCCTTACTCATCTGTCTATCATTTATAAAGATTATATATCTGAAACGTGACCTGTACATAATTATAATTAATTAAGTCGCCAGCAGTATGCTGAAAAACTTGCATTTAAATCAGGGGTTGAATAATTAAGGCAATTAGCAGAACTGACTATTTGCAATATGGCTTCTTGAAAATGTGGAATAATTGCTAATCTTCTAGGCAGAGATGGACAGAACACCAGCCTGGTATTTAATTCTGTAAATACAAATTAGGTGAGGTGGTGCAAGCACAGAATTCCTTTTCTTTTTGCCCAAATTTCCAGAGGTCATAAACCGGGTGAATGGCGCGCAGCCCAGCGGATCATTTCAGGGCACGGTGAGCTCAGGGTGTCCAGATGAATCCTCAAGCTATTAAAAAATTCCCTTCTCTTGCCTTTCATAATTTTTATTTATAATCCTTAATTTGTGTGGTCGGCAGAGTAACAGTCCTCGTTCCTCACCCCGCTCTGCCACCGGTGCTTGTCCCTATGGGTTTGTACGAGCTCCAGGCTCCCCTGCTGATTATTTATCCCAGGAAGGAGTGAGGGGATGGGACACCCACTCCAGGCAAACTCAGCCCTCTGTCACCAACAGATCATTTCAGGGCACGGTGAGCTCAGGGTGTCCAGATGAATCCTCAAGCTATTAAAAAATTCCCTTCTCTTGCCTTTCATCATTTTTATTTATAATCCTTAATTTGTGTGGTCGGCAGAGTAACAGTCCTCGTTCCTCACCCCGCTCTGCCACCGGTGCTTGTCCCTATGGATCTGTACGAGCTCCAGGCTCCCCTGCTGATTATTTATCCCAGGAAGGAGTGAGGGGATGGGACACCCACTCCAGGCAAACTCAGCCCTCTGTCACCAACAGATCATTTCAGGGCACGGTGAGCTCAGGGTGTCCAGATGAATCCTCAAGCTATTAAAAAATTCCCTTCTCTTGCCTTTCATCATTTTTATTTATAATCCTTAATTTGTGTGGTCGGCAGAGTAACAGTCCTCGTTCCTCACCCCGCTCTGCCACCGGTGCTTGTCCCTATGGATCTGAGCTCCAGACTCCCCTGCTCCAGGCTTCCCTGTTAATTATTTATTCCAGGAAGGCGTGAGGGGATGGGACACTCACGCTGGGCAAACTCAGCCCTCTGCCACGTGTGGGAGAAATGCAGGGGAGCTCAGGCAGAGCGTGGGGAGACCAGAGGCAGCCCTCCCCAGCCCTGCCCGGTGGCATTCCCCTTCCAGGGAGATGGCCTAGATAGGCTTGGCTGCCGGAGGAGCTGGGTGCTGGCATCAGCCCGCGCCTGGTGTGCCTGCAGCTGGGGAAAGGCGGGCGGGTGACTCAGGGCAGAGCTCAGTGGGAAGGTATCCAAGCCAGCTGGTGGAGCAGAGCTGGCCTGGCTGGCTCCCTCAGGTGCCGATGGGCGATGCTATCGGCGCCTTTCCCAATCCAGGAGCCGGGAAAATGTGTCATGGTGCCCACGAGTATCAACGGGGCCAGAGAAAGGGCTGGGGGCTTGAGAGGGCTGTGGGGACGCCAAGGACTCCTCTCACAGTCCCAGCACAGGCATGGAGGGGTGTCTGTTTTTGTCCTGGTTTTTTTTTTGTCCTGCTTGCCCCAGCTCCTGCTGCTTTTCACAGAATCACAGAATCACCAGAGTGGAAGAGACCTCCAAGATCATCGAGTCCAACCCATGCCCCAACACCTCAACTAAACCAAACCATGGCACCGAGCGCCACATCCAATCTCTTTTTAAACACGTCCAGGGATGGTGATTCCACCACCTCCCTGGGCAGACCATTCCAATATTTTATCACTCTTTCTGTAAAATTTTTTTTCCTAATATCCAACCTACATTTTCCTTGGCGTAGCTTAAGACTGCTTTTAATGCTTCCAACTTCTCATCTCCCTGCACCTGAGGCATAGCTTGGATTAGTGAATTCGTGTCTGTATTGTCAGGTGTGTGTGACATCCACGGGGTGAGCTCGCTGTCCAAGAGCCTGGATTTTTGCTGTCTTTTGTGTTGTCAAAAATTTGTTGTCAACACATTTTTGTTGTCTTTTTAAAGACCTGTTGAGCTTGTGGTACTGGGGGCCACACTACAAGACAAGCTGGTTCAGCTATTTCATCGAAAGCTCACTTAAATCATTTACAGCTTTCTAAATTTTTTTTAGCTTTTGTGTTTATAGCCCAAGAAAGTTAAGAGAATATTGCCAAATTTTACTCTCAGGAAAACACACAAGCATTTTCCAGAACTTGGATAATTGCTCTCTATGTTTTTCCTATGTCTGGAGTTTTTTTGTTTGTTTGTTTTTGTTTTTGTTTTGTTGTCAAATCCCATTTGAGTGAAGCACTCCAAGACTGTGGCTTGTGTGGAATTTTTTGCATGGCTAACACTGGGCATGAGCACAGAACCCATCTCCCTGCCCCAGGGCTTTGCCCAAGCAGGGTTTGTGCCTGTAAAGCAAACAGAGTGATTCAATGTCCTGTGTGTGACAGGGACAGCTCCTAACGAGTCTGGAGGTATTTTTAGGACTTGATAAAATGACACTTCATAAAACACCAATCGAGCAGCTTGAAAGAGGAAATAAGAGTGGAAAGACTTTGGGAAAACATTACTGTATTTTTAATTATCAGCCCTTTTGATGTTGTCAGCCCATACCTTAAGCAACGGGAATAATTGTTTAACTTCCTTCCTATTTAATGCGGTCATTTTATGGCTCAGAGGCACGGCTTTTGCTCCTGAGTTACCATTTACAGCTGTGGCCAGCCTTGGGGACAGTGTTTTGGGCCACACAGCTGCCCTGGCAGTGGTGTCTGCCAGGGAACAGGGACAGGAGGAGAGGGAACGGCCTCAGGCTGGGCCAGGGGAGGCTCAGGTTGGACACCAGGAGCAATTTCCTCATGGAAAGGGTGGTCAGGCCTTGGAAAGAGCTGCCCAGGGAGGTTTGGAGTGCCCATCCCTGGAGGTGTCCAAGGAAAGACTGGAATCATGCATTCTCCTCATGGAATCCACTGAAATTTTATCTTTCTGGGGCTGAAATATTGCCATTTATGGTATTGACACACAAATATCCATCTGCTGAGCTGGAAAGGGAGGGCAAGCCCTCTGCTCCTAAAGGAGCATCTTTCTCAAGGCAAAATAGAAGTGCAGTTTTGTGGAAATAAAGCAGTGCAAATGGGAATAGGATCTCAGGGGGCTGGAGTACTAAAATGTACAGAAAGGCACAGGTGTAAAGTTAAAGCAAGATTTCACCATCTTCTACACTGAATATTCAAAACAGCTGAGTCTGCCTATTCTGAATTGGTGTCTCCACTGAATTTTGCCAGTCCACACCAGTTAAAGTTCTGGCCCTGTGGATGAAGCCTAAATTTATTGCTCTTTTTTTAAAATTTCATTTTAATAGTCCTGATGTCCCAGGACAGGACCTGCTCAGCCCTTCAGATAAAGGTGTCTTAGGTCAGTGTTAGCTCAGATTTTTTTGACACCACTTACACTCACAAAGAAAGGAAAAAATTAAAATTCTTACAGCTGAAACTTTTGCTTCTTCATGAGTTAAACTTGCAGAGAAGACCAGCAAAATATGATGTTCCCTGCTCAGCATGGCAGCTTGCAGGTCAGCACAGGGAGAGATTATGATGCTCAGCAGATTCCCCTCAGGATGTGGGTTTTTCCAGTGTGGAAAGGGGCTTGGATAACTCCAGAAGTTTGTCTCCCCATCCCATTGACCCCAGAATGGATGCTCTGAGGTTGTGTCTCCATGTGAAATGCTCAGGGAGATTCCCACTCGTCCCCAGAGCTCCATGGAGCCTCAGCAGGAAGGATAAAAGTGCAAGGATGATATTCCTGTGTAAGCAGCTTGCTCAGAGAGGGAATTCACCTCCTGGAAGAAAGCTGGGGAGTGGTGGCCTGCAAGAAGGAGTTGTATGGATACAACTTCCCTCATCCACACATCCATCCNCATAGTGGTCCGCCAGAAAGCTTGGAGAAGTTGTCTGGATACAGCTTCCCTCATCCACACATCCATCCTGAAAAAACAGTGATATTCTGGGGTTACAAAACCAATGGTGCAGATATACCACCCTGCAACGATCCCAGGAGGGATCCCCTGGGATCTTCCTGGCAGAAGAATTTCCAGGGAGCAGAGTGGTCACTTTTATAGACCCTCTGTGTTCTTCAGGAAGTGTAAAGGGGCTGCAGTAGCAGCAGAAGACGGACTCTGACTTAATTTGAAGGAAACATCCCAAAACTAGGAGAGGCCCAGCACCCCAGCAGAGCAGCGTGGCTGCCTCTGTTCTCCTTCATGACCAACAGTGAAGCTCTGGGATGACAGGAAAACATAAACTGAAGGGAATAAATGTTGGGACAAGGTTGTTTTGAGAGAGACTTTCACATTTCTGGCAGCTTTCTCTTTTTTTCAGTTAAGGGAAAGATGCAGTTAAGGGCACCTGGCACNTGCAGCTTTCTCTTTTCCCAGTGATGCAGTTAAGGGCACCTGGCACAGGAAAGCTGTAACCCCTGGAGGATTCCTCCTGATGCCAATAAATTACAGCCTGAGCCCTCACATCTCTGTGTTTGTAAACAATCTCAGCACAGCTCTTCTTTGGGATCCATCCAAGCTGCACTTCACACAAATGCTGTTCTATCCCTGCTGCCTGATGCAGTCCATCACACCTTTTCTGCATGTCACTTGTTTTGATTGCCACCAGAGAACTTTCAGCGAGGCAATTTTTTGTTGTTGTGAAGGCTGGTGAATGTTGTGTTGGGGGGAAAATAAAAGTTGAAGTGGAAATGTTCTAATCAAATTCGCTGTTCTTTGTTGTTTGCAATCTGGATGAAGACAATGCAGATGGGTGAGTCAGTGTAAGTGGTGTCTGATGCTCTGAAAGAAAGACTCCTTACATAAACACCTGAGTGATCTGATGAAATTTTCTACTTGTATTCATGATAAATGAATTTTTTAAATACTAATTAAGGGCCTAAGAAATCTTTGGAGACCCTCTTTCAGTGCCACAGTTCTAGAGGAATTCATCTTTCTTCCAGGCAAAGATTTTAGTATGCTTGGTTGGTTTTTTTCTCTTTTTCCAGATTGGAAACAAATTTAAAGCTGTGTGTAAGCACTCACTTATGCTTAGCTATGTGTAACTGGATTTAGAACAGTAATCCTGGCAATGGTTTTTCTTCCCCTTTAAAATGCGTATTTTCCATTAAGCAGCATGGCTAATGAGTGTTGCCATTTGTAACGAAGCCCTTTTTTTTTTTTTCTTTCTTTTCCAGGTTAGCAGTGAATCACTTCAGGCTGTGACCTTATCTGATCTTGCATGTTCAGAAGGGCTGAGACTAATCAATAATTGGTGAGGTTTCATCACGGAGCCCGTGGGTGCTGCCGGAAGCAGTTTGGTGATTAAGTAGCTGACACTCTTGCTCTCAACCATTCACGAAACTTCTGTCCCATCGAAGCCCTGGTAGGGCTCTGCAGCCTTTTGGACAGCTGAGGTTTTCACTGCTCGGCCTTCATCCCTGTCCCATGGTGGTTTTTGTGTCGGGCTATTCATCCAGGCAGTCCTGGCCGAATTCCAGTTTTGAGAATTGTTTTCTGCCTAGCTTCCTTCCACTTCAGTTTGGACTGCTGTTCTCCTTTGTTCCCTCACCCAAGGTGTTAAGCTGCTGGGGTGATTGCTGCCCAGGCCAGCTCTGGGAATGCTGCCTGGCACGGGGTGGGTGCAACCCTGCTGCCTCTCAGCTTTATCAGGTATTTTTTCAGCTTCTCAAAGGGCTTTCTCTGTGAACAACTGATAATGTCCTGTGGAAACATCTGGACGGGGTCAGCTCTCCAGCTTCCTGGGCTGGAAAGACTTCAGCCACCGAGGTGCACAGATGTAGTGTGAGCTGCAGTTTGATGTTTAGATCACAGACGAAACTCGTGCTCTTTCTGTCCTGTGACAGCCCCTGGGAATTATTAGCGTTGGCCTTAAAGTGCTCTGTCAAACACAGAGGGGATGTCTGAATGCCTTTCTTGATTGTTTGTTTTCCAAATGTGTAAAGGCAGCCTGGAAAGCTCCCGGTGTTTGTTGTTGGTGGCATTCCCTGAATGCCTCCATCCCCCTGCTCCTCCTGGAGAAGCAGAGCAGATTTAGCAGCTGATCTCCTGCCCCACAGTTTCTGTTTCAGAGCTGCCCCTCCAGGAGCAGAGAGAGCATCCAGGACATTTCTCTGAGCTAACAGGGAATTGGGAGTTGGAAGGGGGAAAAGGCTTGATACTCCTGGTGTTTCTGAGAATCACGGACTCAGTTCCCAACCAGCGATCTGTGCTGCTGGAATGAGCATTAGGTTTTGGAAATAACTGGAATGAGCATTAGGTTTTGGATATATCAGTGTTCCACCTCCCCATGGGGAGAGCAGTCAGGTCACAAAAATCATTCTGATGGTTTCCGTGCGTCCCAGGAGAGGCCAGTTCCAGCCCCCACTCCTCCTTTCCCAGTTCAGCCGCTGGTTTTGCCTGGGTTGCTTCTTTGCAGCAGGAAAATTCGAAAGGGTAGGAGGAGAGACTGGTTTGCTGGGAGCTGGAGCTGCTCAGACAAAGCCAGAGCAAAACAAACTCATCCAGATGAGATTGGTTCAGGGTGATGTGAGGTGTTTTAATTTCCGTGGGGAAAATAAGAATCCTAAACCCCTGGCTGAAACCTGGGCTGTGGATGCAATCCTCGTCCTGGCTGCAGCTCTGCCAGTTGGAGCTCATCAATGCTTTCCCCATCCAAAATTATCCCTCCTTGCATCTCCTGGAGGACCTGTTCCCTGGGCAGGGGTGGGGACGGGAGGGCTAAAACCAGTTTTAGTCAAAATGAGCCGGTCACCTTGCACAACACACAGGAGGTCTTTGCTAATTGGAGTCATGAAGTCCTCAAGGAAGCTCTACCTCACCCTCCAAGAGCTTCAGCAAGTTTCACGTTGAGTTTGGTGACCTGACACTTTGATGCCTTAACGTTCCTTGCAGATTGAAGCTGTTTCAGGGGAGGTTTAGGGTGGATTTTAGGGAAAGGTTCTTCCCCCAGAGGGTGCTGGGCACTGCCCAGGCTCCCCAGGGAATGGGCACGGCCCCGAGGCTTCCAGAGCTCCAGGAGCGTTTGGGCACCACTGCCAGGGATGCCCAGGGGAGGATTGTTGGGGGGTCTGGGCAGGGCCAGGAGTTGCTCTGGATGATCCCTGTGGGTCCCTTCCCGCTCAGGATATTCCATGATTCCATGATCCATACCGTGGTCACCCCCTTGCTGTCTATGCTGGGTGGATTTTCATCCTCAGCCTCCCAACACCTCCCTACAGGGCCATCCTGCTGAGCCTGTTTGGGCACAGGTTGTTTCTGTGGGGTATTGTCACCTGGAGAGTCCCAATGGACACTTTTGTCCCTGTGTCCTGTGTACCACATAAACATGGGGACAAACAGACCTTGCCCAGAAGAGCTGTAAATAATGAAGCCAGAGAAAGGTCATGGCTTGTGTTGTGTCTAGGTGGGAAACTGAGGCCAAGAGGGTGAGGAATGAACCTGGACCTGCCTCCAGTACCCTACAGAAGCCCTCCATCATTGCTACCCCAAACCTGAAAATGATCAAATCCCTGAACTGGTCCCCAGCGCTCAGGACCAGTTATTTCCTGGTCCGAAATCTCCTGTAGCTTTGATTCATGGCTTTATTTTTAGATCGACACCACCTCAGCCGTAATTACACTTGTACCAATCAGGCGTGTGGCAACGCTCATGGGTCTCTGAGTAGTCCTGTAGCGTGAGGATTAATTTGTGGGGTTGGAAAAGGCAGAATGGCAGGTGTTGCACAGGAGCTGACACCGAGGTTTCGCCTGTGCCATAAAGCTCCTCAAAGGTGATGTCCCAAGAGAAGAGAGCAACAACAGCAGGCACTCGGTTCAGGGTCCTTTTTCACCCTCTCCTTTCAGAGGCATCCTCCAGCCTTGGCCATATCTTAGCCCTAAGTCATGCCAGGGAGCACATTTTTAATGCTGCTTTATTAGAGAGTCAGAGGCATTTGTGGGATTGGTGTGGGAGTACGAAATTGTTTTCTGATGAGGAGCTGAGTCGAGGTTTGCTGGCGTCTCGTGTAGTGGCTGTTTATGCGTAAACTTGAAACCAAACCAAGCAAAAGGAGTGAAACCATCCAAGGCCTAAAATGTCATCTGGCAGCGAGGGAAGGCTGCAAATTCCAGATTAGGGGAGCCCAGAACCAGCTGGCTGCTGCTCATGCTGAAGTGAGTGCTCACCAGACATTCCAAAGCTGGCCATAAAGCCTTTCTAAGCTCGCTCTGGTCACTGCTACTCATTTCAGGATCACTAGCAAGCATGAAGGGCGCTTCTGTTCAGCTGTGGGAAAAGAAAGCAGGGAAAACAGCACACAGCCCGTAGTTTTGGTGTCCTTTCTCCTGTGGTTCACAGCACAGACCTGAGTCCAGCTCCATCTGGAGCCGGCTCCAAGGGTTTTGCTGGTTTTCAGCAGGACTGGGGTGAAACCAAAGTGTAATGACAAGTCCCGAAGGCTGTAATAAAGCCACGCTCCCTGAGGAAACAGCTGTGGTGGCTTGAGAGGTCCTTGCCTCTCCCACCCGTCGAACAGAGGTTCCTGCTCCCAAAATGGTGCCAGCAGAAGGGAATGTGGGGTCGTGCTCTGCTTCACAACCTTCACATAACCCCTCTTTCCTGGGAAACAAGCCCATTTGGAGCTGCAGGCTGTGGCCATCTCCAGCAGGAGGGGGAGCCAGCCCGATGGGGTGATGAGAAACCCACAGCACCGGGGCTTGTCAGAGCCCATTCTGGAGCCTGTCATTACCCCTTGTTNGTGAGTGCTCACCAGACATTCCAAAGCTGGCCATAAAGCCTTTCTAAGCTCGCTCTGGTCACTGCTACTCATTTCAGGATCACTAGCAAGCATGAAGGGCGCTTCTGTTCAGCTGTGGGAAAAGAAAGCAGGGAAAACAGCACACAGCCCGTAGTTTTGGTGTCCTTTCTCCTGTGGTTCACAGCACAGACCTGAGTCCAGCTCCATCTGGAGCCGCCTCCAAGGGTTTTGCTGGTTTTCAGCAGGACTAGGGTGAAACCAAAGTGTAATGACAAGTCCCGAAGGCTGTAATAAAGCCACGCTCCCTGAGGAAACAGCTGTGGTGGTTTGAGAGGTCCTTGCCTCTCCCACCCTTTGAGCAGAGGTTCCTGCTCCCAAAATGGTGCCAGCAGAAGGGAATGTGGGGTCGTGCTCTGCTTCACAACCTTCACATAACCCCTCTTTCCTGGGAAACAAGCCCATTTGGAGCTGCAGGCTGTGGCCATCTCCAGCAGGAGGGGGAGCCAGCCCGATGGGGTGATGAGAAACCCACAGCACCGGGGCTTGTCAGAGCCCATTCTGGAGCCTGTCATTACCCCTTGTTTCCTTTACTGAAAGCAGTTGTGCCTATTGCATGTCTCCACACTTCAAAAAATCAGACCTGGGACACAATGGATGGGGCTTGTTGCTCAGGAAGTGTTTCTTTTTGCACATTAAAACACAGGAGGAGGCTTTGTTGCTGCTGCAGCAGCAATATCCTGACACACTCACTGCGCTGATGGCGAAGGAAGTTTCGTTCTGAATATAGCTAATCTCACACTGAAAACTTAACCCTCTGAGGCCTGGAAGCAACCACCACGTGTGGGATTGTCTCAGCTGTCATGTGGAAGGATGAGTTTTAAGAGCCACCCTTGAGAGATTGTCATTAAACCGAACCTTACGCAAGGTTGGACTCGGAGGGATCGGTGCTTGCACATCTGTGGTTTCAGTGACCTTGACGGAGTTGTTTCCAAGTAGAAGTAAAATCAGAAGTGGAACTTGCAACAGCAAGCAAATGTGTTTTTGCACTGTACTCCAGGCAGATCAGTGGTGTCATGGCTCCTGTGTACCATAGCTCTGTCTCCTTTAATGCCTTTTTTTTTTTCATCTTGATGCTGAGGTAGCTTAGAATTTCTTCAGCTGAAGAACTCACAGCTCTTGGCATCCTGCCCCACAACATTTACCTGGAGCTCTTGCAACCTTCTGTGACATCAGTTTTACTGCTGAGGGTGTAATTGATCCTACCCAGCCTCAAACATGCTCATTATAACATTCATTGTGGTTCTTTTCCAACACTTGGTACGTGCCCATCTCGGGACATCTCTGCAATATCCACCTCCATATACTTTCTTTATTTGTATGGGGGTTATTTTTCTAGGGGCTATAGGGTTTTTTTGATCCTCACAAAGTGTGAGGATCAGAACAGCCCAGACCACAGAAGGAAAAAAATATGGGGAAAAAAATTGAGGAAGAACTGCAGGCTGTGTTGTCTTTGTGAACTTAGCAGACTGAGTAGGTTTTTATGTATTTCTTCTTTTCTGGTGAGGCTGGTACCAGATGGCTGATTTACAAGTCAAAAACTTCAAGCATCCAGTAGTTCAGCCTCTTACTTCCAGAAGCCCTTGATGGATTATGCTAATGTGGCCCATGGAAATTCTCTTCAGCTGAGGGACTGTGGGGTGGAGGCACCGGGAGATCTGTCTTGGTGCTCAGTTATGAGCTCTGCTGTGGGTCCCATCCCAGTCCTTGGAAGTCCAGCACCCGTGGGAACCCTGAGGAGGTGGGTGGAATGAACAGCAGACTATTTATAGCAAAATACAATCGCTTTGCTGATGGTTTAGGGTGGGTGCTCATAAAGGAAGAGGGGATTTTCCTCCACTTCTCTCCAGGAATTTGAGACATGGTTTCATTTTTCCTATGGTTAAGCACATTCAGTAAATAGCATAAACACCACGACTGAAGTAATACCTCATCAAACGCTGTGAAAAGGATGAAGACATTTAGATGACACATAAATACACTGAGTTTTCAGCCACGGTATGCAGTGAACTACTTTCAATGGAAAATCAAGGCTTTCAAAGCAATTCATTTAACATTTCCATTTTAACACTTCCTCAAAGTCAATTGCAGCAGAGAACATGCAGCTCAGTTTGCTTCTTCAAACCACGACACAAAATAGTCCAGAACTTCTGCTATGAAGCAACAAAATCCCTCCAGGATAAAAATGCAAATTTTTTGTCCTGCCACCGATGACACGGCTTAAGGGCTTTTCCAGTTTGCTGTCAAAGAAAGGATGTGTCTTCATTGCTGATTAAATGCACTGCAATTAACCAAAGTTTCGTTTGGTTTGATGTTCTCCCCTCCCAAGTTGTGTTAATGTGGATAAATAGTGTGCATAAAGCAGCCCCTCCTTGAAAGGAAATGTGAGCACTTGGGTACAGGCTGGTCCTGCACTCAAGGGTGGCTGTGCTGAGGATGCTGAGGGGCTCATCCTGGGGATCTCTGCAGGAATTTGACTCATGTTCTGAATTTTTACAGTTGTATTATCTCAGCACACAGGGGAGCTGGGGGAAGTCATTAATCATGGAATCATAGAATCATG
>VZTH01016869.1:0-57184 GCA_013397815.1 Aleadryas rufinucha
GAATACTGGGTAAAAACCTGACCAATCACATTTGACAACAGTGGGTTAAAACTGATATAGGTGCTAAGCTGAGAATGAGAAGGGAAAGGCAGTGTTGCTATGGAAGGATGAGAGAAGAATCTGGTTTGCATGTAGTGAAATAAAGATGGAGAAAATGTATGTTGAGTATCCTGAATTAGTCAGTGCACCAAATACTAAGGAAGAAAAATTCCTTAGGCAAAATAACAAACTTAGGAGATAAATAGACATAAATTAAGCATTAATGCATTTCAAACTGAAAACTGGGAGAAGAAATATGGTGGTAAAACTTAGGTATGAGTATCTGACATGATTTCTAAAATTTCATTGTAATGGGCACTGATATACCTTTCCATTTTGACTGTCTGCAAATGTCAGCTTTGCTGAGCAGCTCTTCTGTGTCTCTCCTGAACTCGTACAGAACATACAGAATTCATACGGAACTCCATACAGAAAATAAGACATAGGATACTGGACTCTCTGGAGGCTCTGCAAATATCAGTGTAAACAGAGTCCCAATGATACACACGCTTCCAGTAGTGAATTGTTTGCATCTCATTGTTGTTGCTTTGTAACAACTTACATATGACACCCAGGAAGGAATTTAGCAATAAATAACAAACAGCATGAAAAATCACTACAAAGGAGGAAAATGTCATGGAAAGAATATTCAGCTGAATGAATGGATAAGCAAAAAATTTTGGTGGTGAGAGAAAGACTTTGATTATGAAGTCACAAATAAAGTTTTAAAGGAGACCTGTTCCATTGCTTGGGCCATGGTTAATTGGTTTTTCTCAAAGCAACAAATTTACAGCCTGGATTTATTGGAGTATTGATGTGGCTTCCTGCAAAGGAAGTTTGTCTTAGGTGAGATAAATGACATAGACTAAAAATGGGCTCTTTCTAAATGTAGTGTTCCAGTAATTTAAAAATGATTGTGTATTTTGCCACGTGGGAACATGCAGAAGCAGGGACTGTGGTGAGGATTATTGATTGCTGCAGGAGTGAGTACTTCCTAAACAATTGTATCAGTGAAAAAAAAAGAAATAAATCAAACATTGAGAATTTTTAAAGAAAAATACCATCTCTTATTCAAAATATTAGCAGATTCTGTCAGCTTGAAAGATGGCACCTGCACACACAGGCGCTGCTTTTCATTCAGAGCATTTGGTGTAATACGGCTCTCTCTGGTTATAGTACTGCATAGCAGTGGTATTGACATCACACAGTATTGAACAGTTAGGCATTCCTATATGCTTTCTGTCACAAGTCCTTTCATTTATCTCCTTAAAGGCATAAAAAAGGCAAAAGTAAAAACTAAGTCTTTCTCCATGTTTTATAGTGACTTTCACTTGTTTTTTTCTTTTTAAATACTTAGTTCTGATACAGTCTAAGAATTGCAACCATTTGCTTTACACTGGGAGATTAGATGACCTGAAACCGTGGATCAGCTGAGAACATGATTTTGTTTCAAAGTCAAACTATTCCCTTTTGGGTTTCATACTCTTCTGTTATCTTAGACTCCTCTTCTTCCTTTTGGGTTTTGTCTTCTGTCTCCTTTTATTTTTTTTCCTCCTGACTGTGAACTGGTGGTTCTTAGTGATTGTTTTTTTTTTTTTTTCAGTATTATTCATGGCCTCCTGACTATACAATTTAATACTTTTGAAATCTCTCTACTCTGTTCTTAATTTCATCTTTTATAAGCTTCCTGATACCTTCTCTTTTACTCCTGATATCTCCTGGTAGCATCTCCTTTTTCTGACTGATTCAAAATATCCTAACATGATTGAGTGTTGTTTTCCAAATGAATAGCTCTATTCAGTGAAAAATGCAATTTTAGTCATTACAAAACTTTTGAGACTGTTGCAAAATTGGGTGAATACTTTAGGACCTTTAATTTGAAAAGTGGTTCCTCAATAACATTTGTTGAAATATATCCAAATTATTTCTCTAGATTCATTGGAGATATAACAGCAAGTATACAAACAGCTGGAGGAGCTATCCTATCCCTTTCAGAAGCTTGATGTCCCCCTAGTCACCGAGTCTGAGAAGATGCATAAAAATTAAGAAGGAGAACTTTGAACAGAAAGAGAAGAGATTTCTCCTGTTCTTTCCTGCTGAAGCTGCTCTGTGTTAATAATTACATTCTTACACTTCAGGATTTAACAATGGAATGGTGGTCTGTGAGGTCAGGAACATCTGAGTTCGGGACCCTATTCAAAGATTATTTAGATAGATGCCATAAAGTGGGACTATTTAAAATGGAGACAAATGTGCACCAGAAGAGCTGACATTTCAAAGTTTGGGGAAAAACTCTAAAGGTGCACAGTGGGAATTTGTAGCCTGCTCTCCAGAGTAATCATTTAACCACATGTTTATAAAGTAGTGAGAACATTATAACTCTCCTCTCTGGAAGTTTTAGATGCAGCTCTTAGGTATGCAGGTGTATCTCTTTGTTCATCTAGTTCTCCACTTCAACCAAAAAACTTGAAAATGTGATGAAGTAATTTTTCTCTAAACTTATAGAAACTTATGGTTTCAAATGCAAAGTATTATGTCAAATAATACTTTCAGCTGTGCCTGAAACACATTTTCAGTACTTTGGCCATTAAATAATAAAAATCAGTCATCCATTGCGCATAATATAGACCCAAAAGATCAGACCTGTCATCATCTCTGTCAAATTCTTCAGGTGATTATGTCAGCAGCAGCTCTGTTGCCTACATTAGAGCTTTAGCCATGTATTATATCAAACTCGGGTATCTGGAAAGAAAATTCATCTCCTTTAACAATAGCAGTTGGCTGGAAATTGACTTTTAAATCTCTACCTGCATCTCATCTCTTGGCTGAGAGATCCCAGTGTGCATGCAGTTAATAAAACAAGATAATTTGTTTAGTGGCTGATTTGTTATTTTTCAGAGGGAACAACTTTGGAAAGCTTGTTGTTATTGCTATGAAGCTAAGCTAAAATATTATCCTGTCTTCTATTGTGAATATACAAAAAAACTTTCTATAAAAATATATACATGATTCTTAAATCTATTTTTTTCTATTGAAAAAAAAATTATTCACAGAACTTGTAGGAGAATGGATTTTCTTAGCTAGGTTGCTGATGGCATAAGCCATAAACTAGCAAGCTATGTTCATGGGTCAGTGAATGCTTCGTGACTGGAGATGTATGAAAGTCTGCTGAGAGAGCACATCACACCCTATTCTCATTCTAACATCAAGCAGTTGTTTTTGAGAGGTGAGAGATTTCTATTTGCCATATCACCCCTTTTGATTATTTTTAACATCAGCTTTCTGAACATGCTTTTTTCACCCCACCCTGTGTCCTCTTTTTTTTTATTTGCCAGAAGAGGTGACTGTGTGGAAGGAAATATATAAAAATACGACAGTGACAGGATGTTGCTAGAGACAGTAGTTTAGATAATGAGATGCTCTCACTGTCCTCTGCTCTCACTGTCCTCCCCTTCTCTCCACTGTGCTTTAATAACAGTGTATTATACAAATAACTTTACCCATGTTACCTAGAACATGGTGTGGAATAAGCCTCCCTCTCCCTCAGTAAATCTCAGGGAATTTCTCACTGCCAGTCCTGTGACACAGACCTTTGTTTATGCAGTCAGGTAGACTGAAATAACTGTCGGTATTCTGATATATTTAATTTGGTTACCAGAATGTCTGATCATATTTGGATCCATTTGTGTCTCATGGGATCCTCCTAGTTTACACCCCAGATGCTTGCTTTTTCTGGCCACAAAGAAATCAGAATTATGGCTGGTTTTATTTTCTGTTGCAACATTTAAACTACAGAAAATTCTTTTTTTCTTTTCTGTTGTGCTTTAATATATTCCTGAACCACACAGAAATATGTTGATTATCTTTATGAGAGTAAAAGTTCCCAGTCTTCCCAAAAGAAAAATGCAGAATAGTTGGCATTATTAGTATAATAATAGATTTTTATTTAGACATCCATCAATCACAAAAGCAATGAGAAATTCACATTTAATACTTAGCCTCAGATGAGCAAAGTGCTAAGTGCTCACACTTTTCATTGTTAATTGTAAAAATTTGGTGTTCTTATCAATTCTTTTAATGAAGAAACAAAACAAGGAAGGCAGAATTTGTGGTGGGTGAATGACACTAAATCTGAGTCAGATGTGGATCTTCCAGTACCATTAAAAGCTTGCAGATTGTGGATTTCAAAACCCGTGTTAGCCTCATTTTTTGCACTGGAACCTATTCCATGTTATGTATTTGCTCAGTTATTGTTAGTTTAGTTAGGTGGACTCTGCTTTACACAAGAAGAATCATGATAGGTGCACTATTTAGCAGTCCTTGTAATGTGAACTACATCAATAAATATTTTAAACTGATCATACATCATCATACACATGTGCAATTATTTGATATAATGGACTGTGCTCATTGTCAGCTAGGTCCATACGTGCAAGAATGATGCAGAATTTTTAGCCTTAGGGTTTATTTTTAATTCTGAAGAGTTAAGTCTCTAAATAAAATGAAATAATTTATAGATCCTTTTTTAATATTCTGAATGGCACTATCATCCTCTAATCAATGTCTCTGATAATAGATGGTTCTACATTACTAAGTTAACTTAAAAATGGCTCAAACAGTTGTTTTTTCATCATATAACTTTCTGAAGAAATATTTGTTGCCATGTTGCTAAATTTCCCTTTCTAATTATTCAATCTCTGTTCAGAGATGGGGATTGTGAAATTATAGAAGCAGAGAAGTAGTATGCAAAATAATTAACAAGATGATACATGCAAGTATGGCAGGTTCCATGTTCACCCTCAACTCTTTCCAATCCTTCCCTTTTTTGCCCACTTCAGCAATGGTTTTGTTTCAGCAAGTGGAATTTTTGTCAATTCTCCCTGCTTTAAGAGTGTTTTGGATTAAAACATCGTGTAAGATCTAATTGCTATTTCTTAGAAGGGACACCTGAATTGACACATGGAATATGAGTGTCCCATTTGAAATATCCCAGACTGGCATAGTTCAACACCTGAAATTGAGCATTTAAGAACTACTGTCCTACACACTTTATTCTGTATTTTAAGTATTTGCTTTCATATTTACAGATGATAGTACCATACATATGCAGTCAGTTCACATTCTAGAGAATATTTTGTTTGCTAATTCAGTTTGGATCAAATACCTAGGCAGGATCCAAGTAATAAAAGATCTTAAATGAAGGATTTCTGCTGACTTTGGCCAAATCCCTGAACTTTTTATGATTGCAAATTTGTCTGATTCTTTTTTTTCTGTAGATTTTTAATGCAGCAAAAGTACTTGGAGCACTGTGAAATTTTCTGTGAAGTTAAAGTTTATAATTTTTAGTTTTACATTTGACACTTTGAAATCCATGTTTTTATGAAGTTCATCTGGATTGTCATAAAAATTTGAATTCAAGTAAGGTAAAAGGGCTTGCTTAAAAAACTATAATTTTTTTGGGGGAAGAGGAGTAGCAGGAAGAGGTATTGCACTCTGTGCCAGTTGCTCTGAGTTGCAGAAAGAGGAAAGGCAAAGAAGGAAAGGGGGTGAAGAAGATGAGAAAGGAGGCGTATTTAAAGTTACTTATGAAGCACTTAGCAAGGGAGACCAGAAGGTGATATTTTTGACTGATTATCCAAAGCATAAAATTTTGTGGTGATGGGGGACATCAGCTAGAGCAGTAACTGCTTGGAAAGGATACAGCCTACAGCAAATATTTTCAAGTTCCTTGTAAAAGTTTTCTCATACAGAAGAAACAGAAAGTCTCCAAGCCTTTCTGTCATTGGTAACTACTAATTTTAGGCTTCCTCTTACCTTTTCAAGTGGACAGTTTGAATCTATTTTTAGAAAAGGCAAGTGGAAGAACATGAAATAAATATGTAAACCCACAGAAAAAAAGCCCAACCCAATAGACTTTAAAAAGATAACTTCAGCAAATTAAAAAAAAAAAAATCATCTAAGAAGAAAGCACATGGATATGTGGAGTTCAGAGTAGCTGACACTTCCCTAAAGTATATTAATGGTTTAATGAAACACTTGCACTCCAGAGTAAAGAAAAGGTAATGCACAGCAAGGGAAACTAGGTAAAAATTGTAAACTACATGTATGAAGTAGGAACACAGAAACAAACACAGAAAAGCTGAGGCACAATTGTAAACCTGGCTTGCAGGGAAATGAGTTTTATAGAGCCTCACTGCTAAATGGGAGGGTTACATTCAGTTCCAGTGACCTTTCACAGGACTGGTGCTGTTTAATACTTTCAATTACAAGTTGGGTGTTCGAAAGGAGAGGCTGTTTATTAATGCACAGATTATGCCTCTCAGAGTGAAGAATGCTGGAAGAGAGCATTAGAATTCACGGTGACATTGACAACTTACTGAAATGTCCTAAAAATATGGTGAAATCCATTAAGGTCAGCACAAGATTTCCTAAATGCTAAAGCAGCACTAATCAATTGTGTAAATGCAGGATAGCTAGGTAGCAGGTCTGCCAAAGTGGATGCATCAGAGCTGAACTGTGAGTAAGGTGTTGCAGATAGAGAAAGGAAAAGGTGATACTGTATTGGGAAGAGCTAATAAGACTATCGTTTTCAGATATCTGAATCCATCCACCCACTGCCAAAGCTACAGTTGCAGAACTGCTTTCAGTTTTAGGTATTGCTATGAAAGGAAAACATCTTGGGTTATTGAGTTAAAGACTCATCACCACACATGAGCACAAAGAAGCACAGAAACCTGATTATAGGCAAGGGAACCCCAGTAATCTGGATAGAGGCACGAGTTTCTGCCTGGCTCTTCCCAGGTCTGTCACAAAGAAACCACCAGCTCTTGTGCCAGCATGGAACGCATCATGACGAGTCAATGGCACAGGTTCTTCTGAGTACCTTTGTGGGGTACCTAGGGGGCTATTGCTTAGGAGGTATGGGCCTTGTCATGGGATGCAAGGGGAACGGCATCAACATTGAATATGTCTTATTAAAGGATGTTTAAGGAAAGAACCAAAAATGGGATAAATGAAGGAATCTTTGAGGTTTGAGGAGGAAAAAGCTTGGGAAAATTGAAAGGATAATAAATTGGTACTGTTGTATATAAGCAAGTTGCTGACCGGCGTGCTTGGCTAGCTGTGCCCTGAGCCTGGTCAGTGCACTCTGTACTGTCTTCCTGTCCAGCTCAGTTTTTAAATATTTTCCAGGGTAAAAAAAAGCTGTCTATTTTCAGTGCACTCCTCTCTATGGAAGTCAAAGTGCTAGAGAGTTAAAGTGGACCATGAAGGGCCTGTGTGGTTTTAGAGCCAGCTGCTGAAGAGACCCAAGTGTGTCCATACTGTGTGGATGTCTGTGTCAGTGTATAATCACTAGTGAACACCAAACTGGACTACTCAGTGAGTAAGATGAAGCTTGGGAGTCACAGATTGGATTGGCCATGAGTCTGGAGAAACTTGAGTGGTCTGTGAGCTGACTACTGGAGAAACCAGGATGTCCAAGCCAGCTGTTGAAGAGAGCATGGTCTCTGGGGTTCAGCTTCAGGATAGGTCATAAACCTGGGACAGCAGCCAGAGAGATCTGGTTGCATAAGTTTGTGTCTGAGTGAGGCAGCTGGGAGGCCAAGGGATCAAGGACACAGGAATCAGAAAGACAGAAATGTCCAAGGCCAGTTGCTGAAGAGATACATATTTTATATATATATGCCTGTAAATATATATATTTTTTTCTGCTAGGGGGCTTTCACCCATATAAGGGAACAAGATCAAGCCATTTGTGCTCTTTTTGTTTGTGTGAGTGCTGCTCAGTGTTCCTGTATCTCTGTGGCCAGTTGTGTGAATCTATATGTGCACTGCATGTATGTCTAGTCAGAGTACACCCACACACCTCACTGCTGGCTGTGCCTGGGGTGCCTGAACTGATCCACCAGATCCAGCAATTTGTGATAAGTACTTTTGGAGAAACCCGAGAGACAGACAATGAGAATTGTAAGAACTGTGAAGAAATGAATTTTCTGGGTAAAAAGAGAAGTAAAGGAGAAAAGAGCGTACTTTAGTATGTAAGAGGAAATACAAAGGAGAGAGAAATAATCTGTAGTGCAGATTCAAGTACATGCAGTAAAGGAGTTTTAATTTAAATATTAGGCCAAGCTACCTGATAGATAAGAAAGCCAAAATTCGTGTGCTTTGCATAGGGAAGCTGTTAAAGTTCTGTCTGCAAAGGTTTTTAAGAGTAGGTCCCACAGTCTTCAGTGAGGAATGTTGTTGATCCTGTCTTTAGTTGGGGAATAGTTATATTTTCCTTTGTGCTTTCATGCTTTAATCTTATTTCTGTTATAAATTTCTCTGTTTAGATTTGACACTGGAACTATCATGCCTTATGATACTGGATGTGTACCTGGTGATAGGAACTTGAAGGATTTGCCCTGATCAACCTCTAATGTCCTGCAGCAGATGTATGAATTCCAAGTCCTCTGTAGGTGGAAGGTTCAGCCTCAGACCCAAGATTTTACAAATGCTGGGGTTACAGTGGTCTCTGACTACAAGCTTTTTGTATAGAAAGCTAACAAGTCAGGACCTGAAGGCAGATTTTGAGGTTGACTAGCCTTTTTTGTTGACATAGCATTTTTCAACATAAATATAATTCTTGTTTTGCTATTTTTCTGAATCTCTTTCCTTGAATGAACATTTATTTCTTTGCAAGGTGCCCTTATTCTGTGTGAATTGGCTTGAAGCACTAGACAGATGCTCCTTGCTCATTGATGACAGATATTTAGAAGGCTGAGGGCTATCAAGGCAGGATTCTTCCAACATCACAGGTACTTATCTGTCTCATCCGAGTAGCTGTGCTAGTGGTTCATGGTGCCTGGCTATATGAAGCGGTAATTATTTATTGATTTATTTCACTGCAGAAAGCCCTCCACATTTGTTCTGTGAGATGAAAAAGGAATCTTTAAACCACAATGTTAGAGAAAATATCTGAATGATAACTCTAGGATAAGACACAGCAAATGGGCCCTACTTCTAGCACTGGACACAGGCTGAGGCAGCAGGCTACTTTGAAGTAAGCTCCCTCAGTGGACTCCTTTAGAGTGGGGGGAGAAAAGAGAGTTCTGGTTCTCATGGGAAAGAAGTAGCTGTGAAGCTTTTGCAGGATGAGGGCCAGGGAGTGAGATGAGTGCCACCTGAATGAGGAAGAGTGAATAGAGCTGATGTTTGATGATGGTAGTCCTGTGGGAAGACACGCAGCCCCAGAAGCACAGCTGGTCAGAGCTGCAGGAAGGGGAAGCAGGTGTGGGGAGGAAAGTGAGGAACTGCTTGGCCTGGTGTTAGTTGCTGTAGTACCTCATTAGGACACTGCTAATGCAGGAACTGGCCTCTGGAGGGTAGTTTCTCTTGCCATGACGTTTTGCTAATACTGTCAGTCTGGAAAGTATTTGGTAGTGACTGACCTTGGAGTGCACCTGAACACTTTACAGTTTGCTTCTTCCATGTCTGCTGGTCACCTTCATCAGGGCAGTCATCATTCCCATTTTCCCTCTGCAAAGGGCCTGAATATAATTCCTCCTGGAGATGGAGTCCCTTCTGGTTTGGTAATGGGCACAGTATCTAGAATCGCTGGTGCATATGAATGAACAGCCCTTGCTGCAGCCCACACTGGAAACAGGATCTGTAGGAAACACAAAGCCTAGATAAGGAGAGACAGTAGGCATCTAAACTGTTACATGCTGCAAAAGAACAGAAAATAATTCCGCATATGATCTATGATTTTGTTTCCAATCCCTATTGAGCACACCTGAAGAGGAAAAAACATGGTTACATGTAGCTTAAGGCAGCGACATTTTCTGCAAAGGACACAAGAATGGAGGCTTTATATATGTCCCCACTTTCTTGAGATATGTTTCCTTTCTGCCATAATTAAAATAATGCCATAAGACAGCTTCTTACTTTACTTTACGGTTTTGGGAGTATCAAATCTCTGTGCTGCTTTGAGAACATGGCCTTGCTGGCATGGTTGGAAGGTGGGCCAGGAAACATGAGAAGCTTGAGCTCACATCACGTACAACTACAAGTAAGAGGCAGCATCTTTTGCTAAGACGTTATACACGCATATCTTAAAAGAACTATGGATATTAGAGGATCCCTACACTGTTCCATAGGAGCAGCTTGTCAGTTCCTGCCCTCTCACACCACTTTCTCTTAACAGGGCAAGTGGCACAGCTGTGGCACACTGAGGATTCAAATGTGGTCAGTGAAGTAGACATGGATATCATTGAAGTAATCCTATTTTGTGTTTTTTAGGGAGAAATCTGAGGCAGAGGGAGACTCTTCCAACAGCACCACTGTACTGAGAAAGCAACACAATAAAGAAGTCCCTGGCAGAAACCTCACTGAGTGTTTCATGAGAGCTCTCAGAGGAAGGACTGCTGCTTGATGTCAGTGAACTCACCAAGCACCTGTGCCTTGTTCAGTAAGGAACAAGAAGGTAGAGGAGGAGGGTTTGGCGCTTTTGCTCATGGTTAGTCAAGATACTATTGTGGATTTTTTTGAGTGTGGTTATTATTGTAAGTGCTGCGTCAGTAGAGAGCAAAAGATGTCTAGTACAGAATGTGGGTACTTGTCCTACCTCTGGGAGGAGATTTTTTACTGCTGCTGAAGTGTAGGTGATAGCGAAGGAATAATAAAAGACACTGCAGTGTGGTCAGGGATGGAGATTCAGTTGGTCAATACTTCTTTTTTAATGTGCACCAGAAAGGATTCTTCTCCCAGAAAGGCATGAGGAGGGTTTTACATGTGTTTCTTGCCCATCAACTGGTCTGGTCTTCCTATCCTGACTTAATGCAATTTTATATATGATCTGCATCTCTATAGATGACAGACAGGCATTGAAGCAGCTGCCTACTTTCTTATGTGACCGTTTTTAGATTTTTACTTAGGAGAGCATCTTTGTAAAGTATTTCCTGAATACTGCAGTGTCTTTGGGAAGGGGAAGTCACCTAAATTCTCCATTAATTGCATGAAAATCCAAGGCAGAATCCAATGTTCATCTCTGTCTTGCTTTTCCCGCAATTTAAGTTGAATAATAATATTTTAATTTTAATGTTTATGACAATGATGTGAACTTACAGCACAGGCTGTTCAAGACTGTCATGGTAGGCTCAGGGAGCATGCACATACTGCTCAAGAACTATATACAAACTAATTTTTCTTTAACCAAAGCTGTAAATATATTCATACATTCAAGTGGCATAAAACTGGCGTATCTACCTCAATGTGCAGTGTGGGTTTTTATCAGCTGGAAATCCCATACGGTATGTCCTCACAGTAGTTTTATTGCTCAGGTTCAGAGCCTGAAAATCCAGCCTTTGCTCCAAAGGCTCTGAAGGTCAGTGTCATGGCAGAGAAGGACCTGACAAAACCACAATGGCCTCCTTGGAAAGTGTGTGTGCTTTTGTTCTGTTACAAAAGAAAATGCATCTTCCCTGAGACTAGCATTGCTACTGGCAGTCTCAAGGGAAAGGGGAAGTTCTCATTTTCACTTTTTTTCTCTGAAGAACATCTCTCTGGCAGAGTAGGATGCAGAAGCCCCTCCTGCCATGACTTACACAGGAGTTACTTTGTGGAGAGAACAGATGAGTTCATCATACATGTCAGTTCATCCTTGTGCTCAGGAGCAGATCTCCATCCTCAGGTAACACCTCTTCCGAGCTGTCTGGCAGTACTGCTCTCAGCAGTGGTGTGTTTGTTGACTTGCACATTGGAAAGAACAGCAGACTGTTGGGATTTAAAAATATTTGTTTGCTGTCTTGCAGTGCCTCAACCTGACAGGTTATATTCAGACAACATTAAAGACTGTCATATACTGTGCAACATGACAACAGCATTATAGGATCGATAGAATTCCTCTTGACACGACACAAATGGATAGGCCAAACAAGGATAGCATTTGTTTTTCCCCTTCTCTTGCTGCTGAAGTTGTCCTGATTCTAGGAAAAGGAACTGCTTCTGGATTAAAACCAAAGAAAAGAAAGAAGCAGATCTGAAAATGTGATAAATACTTTAGAATATGAGTTTGTTTTTTTTTAATAAGTAATGTTAACTAATTTATTGAGTGAATTCTTCACATAGTCTTGGTAGAATATAAGTGTATTTTATGTATGATATCAGTCTCCTCTACCAAAATGAGTCCATTTCTGTGCTGAAGAAGGTGACTTGAGGTTGGCCAACTTTTATTCTGCGCTGAAATACCCTTGGCATTGTGGCTTCAAAAAAATAAATGCTGTTTAGTTTTCTAATTCCAATGAAAATTTTGTATGCTTTTGGTCTGTTACCATGGAAAATGCATCTCCCCTGTTACTAGGATGGTTGATAGTCTCAAGGGGAAAGAAAAGGTCTGATTTACACTTTATTCCCTGAAAAATGTCTGTCCGGGTAACTTGCATCAATTTAGGAACGCAGGGTGCGTGAGCCTCTCCTGCTGTGGCTTGTACTGCCGTCTGATTACTTATTACACTGAAATTCCTGTAAATTCTCTATAAAATATTATTCAATTAGACTTTATAAAAAAAATAAAGCAAGTTTAATAACACTGGAAATTCCTATAGCCTTCTGTTCATTATGCATGAAGTTGTTAGCTGTTTTTAATCCTAAGGATTCCGCATCTTGTTGAGTCATATTATTTAATACATGTTATAGTTCTTCTAGAGTGCTTATAATTGTCTGAGTAGTCTTTATGATGCTTTTTATTACTTCATTTATGTGTAGAACTGCATTCATTCTTACTGTCTATCATGAAATCGGAGCTAGGAATTGCTGAATAAAATCCGCACGCAAAAGCAGAATGAATATTGCAAATAAAACCAGATAATTAACTTTTCTGTTTTTACAATCCTTTTTATTTGTGGTCATTCAGAAGAGTGACATTTTTCTTTTTTCCAAGCAATATTTTTGTAAATCAGAATTTTGCCACTAGGTATAAATATATTTCAGTGAGCACATTAACATCAGAAATGCTATGGAGGCTTCTCATAAGTAGTCATGCAGTATTTTAGCATCAGCTCCATTTTGAGCAGAAATTCTGTGTTGAAAGGGCTTATTATCAGAGACTTGAGGTTAAATGAAAATTTTAGTGCTTTCTTGGTTCATCAATATGGCAAGATATGGAAATGGAAAATTTGAAGAAGTATAACAGAAATATATGGATTATCCTCCTGATATTTTGTTTAGTATTGGTTTGAACTGGCTGAGCATAAAAGAAAACATTTATTACTTTATAACTAAAACAAAAGAAATAATCATCAAAACCCCATACATCTTATTCATTATCCAAATAATTATGTTCATAGAAACTTTAAAGAATCTGTTTCAGAATTTTTCATACTAATTTTTATTTTTCAGTGATTCTCCTGCCAGGAAAGTAGCTCATGCACTGAGCAGTAGCACAGCTGTGTTAGTTGGCAGGCCAGTTACACAACCCAAGCAATGGAAAAGCAGTGATTTTACAAATAAACACAAGATAAATGTTGCATGAAAGCTCAGGCATTAACATTCAGAAATAAAATAAATTTCTAGTGGATCTCCTAGTTTTTGCTTTTTGCTAGGCATTGTTTACATTTGCCAAGTACCTTTGGTAGATAGGGATGGTATTCTCTTTGCAGGAAACTGATCTGCAAATGTCCTCTTCTTTTTTTTTTTTTTTTTTTTTTTTTTTTTTTTTTTTTNTTTTTTTTTAAATCCTTCCCCCTCTTTCTCTCTTGTTTTCACTCTGTCATGGTTTTCTGAAGGGGAGGAAGACCTGGCCATTTTGCCAACCTCCATTTGGATATGAGCCAAAATCCATCAAAATCAGTGAGAGGCTTTGCTTTGAATTTTGTAGGTACTGAATCATGCCTCTAATTCTGTAAAGAGTATCTCAACATAAGCAAGTTAATTTGTAGTAGTACAAAAGGTGTATCTTGCATCTATTGATATATTTTCAGTAAAGAATACACGCATGTTCTTCAAAAAACCTACAGTTTAACCTTGCAGCAGTAAAGTGTGACTATAGTATTCTTCGATCCAGCTAAAAGGGAAGTTTACATGTTTATTCAGAAGCAGAGTTTTGTGAGATAAGTAAAGAGTATGAAAATAGAATAAAATTAAAAAAACCCTAGGAAAAATATCTGAGAAAAAAAAAATACTTTACTGCAGCTGCTTCTATTGTTTTATGAGCAAGACTAACTAGTATTTGAAGGCTAATATCTTGAAATGAGCTCAGACATTTTATTGAGCACTGAATGTTTCTAAAGACTTTGTTGGGAAAGTCTCCTTTAATGGATATATCATAATCATGAAACCTGCTGTGTATGAGGCTACCAAAAGGTGATTTGGAAAAGTATAGCTTCGGCTTTTTCAGTCAGAGGCCTGTCTGAAGTTATTTGATTGAGATATAAATGGAGCTCTGGGCACTAGTGGGTTTGGTCCTGAAGTAATGTGTATTCAGTGGTTGAGAAATTAAGGCATTGTATAGGAAATTTGTCTTGGTTACTGCCAGGCTTCCAAATACACAAGGATTTAGGGAAAAACCTGACAGAAACTCCCGAGTGACAAGATAGATAATGATTAAGGGATGAATTAAGACACACAAGGCCAGTCTGTGCTCCTGATTACTCCTATGGGAATGTCCAAAGGCATCTCTGCACAGGGATTTGTGGACAGAATCAAATTTGCTCTGCCTGTGTTGCCAGATGCATTTGAGCTGATTCTGCCTTAAAAGCTGGGGGACTATGGGTTTAAGATGAAGTCTTAAGCCTGAGGTGAAATCTGTTCTTATTTGAGGCCTTAGAAGTATATGGTGGGTTTAGGGTGGTGGTGTTGTTGTTGTTTGAATTAGCTACATTTGCTTAAGGTTGAAGGGTTAGAAATAAAGCCTTCTGTCTCCAGTGTTATGTCCCTGTCTAATTGCTGACTACCACCTGGTAAGGCAAAATAGAACAAAAAGCGACAAAATGGAAATCTGAATTTTCCTACATTTCTGGCCTGCCTCTGGCTAGCAGGAATAGGCATGCTTGTTCTTAAAAAGAAAAACAGTAATAACCATGTACATATGTTTTGCTGATCTTTGTTTCTAATTCTTAATGCCAGGACCTACCATAATATTTATAAACACTCTACTACTGAAGAAATGCTCTCTCCCTATTTACTCTGAAGGTATGCTTAGAGATGTGTTCCTGGAAGACTTACAAAATGTCTGTGGGCAAAGTACAAAAATGAGCGGATTATCCCTAGCTTGATTTTCTCAAGCTACTGCAAATTTGGAATTACTTATTCCAGATTTACAATGGTATGTAAAATAAAGGGAAATTAATCAGAGAAACGTTGCTATTAGTGCAATCGGTCACTCCTACATGTTGTAACTTTTTGTCACCACAAGATCTGAGAGAAGTGGATGGTCCTTACAGACACTGTCCTCTGACCACCTCTTTAACTGGGGTAGAAGATAGTTTAAGACTGTGATTGAACAATGTCCCTCAGGAGCTGAATGCTGACTTTTATTAAGTGGTTATTTTAAAACTAAATGTTAGCCTTAACATGTTGCTAAATTTCTATGCAATTTCAAAACAAAAAACTCCTTAATCTCAAAATAAGGTATGAGCAGTGACCTGGCTTCAAAGAAGGAGTTTCCATAATGCTGTCAATAAAGGAAAAGAAATTCTCAATCACATGATGTAACAAAGTCTTCCAGTCCTGCATGCCTCCAGGTGAGAAGAAATAATGCTAATAGTCTGCACAATCACCTCTTGGTTTCCATGTAAGAGGGGGTTGTATTTTTGTTCTTTGAATGTATGGAGAGAAAAGACAAAAACAGAAAATGGGAGAGAAATGAAGGAGAAAGGCAGTAAATATATGGTTTTAGTGTTCAAGGACTCACAGAGGTGATTTTCAATGCCAGGTTCTGACAACAGCTTCAGCAACCACTGTTTCACCTCAGATTCTGTTTCCTCATTGCTTTCTATTCTGTAAGGAGGGAACTCTTCTGAGGGTCAACTATGTTGGGATCAATTACTGAATATATAGGAGAGAGGGAGAACTAGTGACAGAGAAGGGACAGATTAAGAAGTGTGAGATGAGTGAGCAGAGGAAAATATGACTTAGTCGTGAAAACTGGGAAAACTGGGGGGCTGTGATGAAAAGTTTGGAATGGAATGAATGTTTAACGCTGCTGGATCGTGGCTATGACGANTTAATGGACAGTAAGGGTGAAAACCTAAGGAATTATCACAAGAACTGAGAAAAAGTGGGGGAAGGAGAGACTGATGATTAGAAATACTACCGGCTTTTGAAAACCAAGGATAATGAACAGAAAAAGAAGTAGGAAAAAGGGGAAAATCAGAAAAGAAAATTGAGTGAAAGTAAAGAAAGTTAGATAAGAAACCAAACAATTCTTGTTAATTTTTTTTTTTATAACTGTCATTTGAACAATAAAAATAGCAACATGTGGTGCTATTTATATGATGCTTTATATGATGCATGAAGCCCTTCAAGATCATTATAATGAAGGCTTAAAAGAAGAGCTGGACAAAATGAAAAGGATAGAAACACAAGAAGTGAAAAAAGCTTTCTTATTTTTTTATAGCATATGTTTCTGTATAGGTATACTGACTTTTAATAGCTGTAAAATATAAATAACATCAATTTTTGACTTTGAGCACATTATCTTCTTCCTGATCACTAGCTGTCCTCTTGAAAACATGTAACTTTGGAAAATTATGCTCAAATAGGATACTGTCACTGACATGAAGGAAAAATATTCTGCGTCATGATGAAAGATTCAGTGCTTCTAGGAAAATGAAAACTGAGAAGCTGTGCACATTGTTAATGCCAAGTCTGACCATACCACTGAATGGTATAATGGTAACTGATTTTAGTATGTTTGAAAATAGTGTTATGATATTGCTGGGACCAGGGACGAGTTATTCATGAAAAGATTTCCTTCCTTCAAAGTATCTTCAACATAAATTCCTGTCTTATGCTTGTCATGGCTAATTGCATAACTAATAAATGAATAATTAGACAAAATATAAATCGTCACATTTCTGTGATATTCTTTTTTTGTTGAAGGATTCTCTCATGCTTCACAGTGAAGATGAAATTCTTCTTTAGCTTTTCTTTGTCCTTTTTTGCCCGTATTAAAGCTGTTTTCAGACTGGACCAGAAGTCACTTTTTTCTTTTTCAGGGTTTGTCTGCTTCTTCACAGGTGCTTATTTATATGACAACTTTCTGAGTGCTTGTCCAAGTATTTTTCTGCTCATGCAATCTGTTTCTGGCTATGGATTTCCATCTCAGCTGAAACATGTAGCTGTTTGGAGTACAGCCAGTTCTGTCTGTCAATGGAGAAGGTGTTTCAAGAAGTATCAGCTGCAAAGTTCTTGTATGAGGTAACACCTCTTGCAGAAAACAACTCTACTGACAGTAAAATAAAATACATATGAAGGCTGCAAAGGGTTTTCTCTGAGCTGACAAGCATTTACGTTACAGTCTCATGTCCTTTTCTAAAGTGATGCTAATTCTACAATTTGGTAAACAGTTCTATGTGATGACACCATAAGCATGATGACAGTGTGACTGATTGTCTGATAAATTTGGGTAAACAAATTTCAGCTGAGCTTAAATCTTTGTGGTTTGATCAACAGGTCTTACAGTTGACTCTCAATGTTGCTTTTAGGACATTTTTTATCAGCTTTGTTCAGACACTAGATGCTGAAGTCCATATTTTGCATGACTAGTGTCTAACATCTGTGCCTGCAAAGTATAAAGTGTTATGACTGAGATATGCCATATGAAAGAAAAGAGAAATGTGGGCTAAAATCAGAATACTTTGCAAGAAATGCAGTTCTTCAGGTCATGCTCCAAAAGAAAATATTTTGGACTATTAATTTAATTTTCACTGGTTTTATTTTTTTTTTCTGAAATCTCATGCATTAATGGAATGTCAGTGATTGTAGAGCAAAGATACAAACCATCTAACCATAGATTTAACACCCCTGCTCACTTCTTTAGTTAAATCATTTGAATAGCAAATACACCTAATTGCTTCAGTTTCAGGTTTGATAGGGAACAAATGATACATGCATGAGTGCAAGACACAGCATTAGATCTCCCTGTCCTTGTAGGTTAAGTAGCAATTGTTACTAAGAAATCAATTTATCTGTAACTGCATGGAGTTGGCTTTTAGCAAAGTTTTCAAGACTATTTTAAAGAAGATAATATATTCATTGAAAAGAATGGATTTGCTTCTACATTTTCTTAAGCTTCTCTCCAGGCAATTGCCTGACAATTTAATAGTGATGAGATATTATTTCATGTTCTGCATTAGTATTTTTAGCACCAACCTTTCTAATGATTGTCTTTTGTAATCACCATGTGAAGAGTTTTCCTGAAATATCTGCAAGGTAATTTTTTTTATTATTGTTTTCTTTCAAGATGGATTTTATTTCTTTTGCAGTTCAGGGTAATTCACACAAAGTAAAAAGTTATTTTAAACTTTCAGAACAGCAGGTGCTTTTCTGCAATAATCTTGTTCGTTAGCCAGAACATTTTTACATACTCAACAATCAAAGGAAAAGAAGTTTATTTTACTTTACCCTATTAAATTCTTGAAGAGTCAATGGAGGTTTTATTTTCACCTTCCAGATCAATCAATTTTATTCTTGCAAATTTGAGCAGGGCCATTCTCAGAAAAAAATCTCCAAACAGTAGCTTTTGGTGATGCTTATCACACTGAAAAAAAAAACCCAACAAACTTCCTCATCTCTCTTTCTGAACTGTTTTCAGCCTTCTTCAATTTGTTTTCATTAGTCAGGCATCTTTTACCACATTACAATTGACCTTCCTAGATTTGCATTAAACCTTTTATATGATAACATTTCCATGTATTTGTCTGACCTCTTTTTTCTTCACATCCTGATAATTATGAAGGTCTAAAGATTATTTTGCAGGATTCCTCTTAATCTCTCACATTATGTTTCTGTAGTCTCTTACATAGTTTTTTTTTATACAGGCTAACCTTCATATAAGCCCATCTTTAAATCCATTATGTATAATACTATGACAACTGAAAAATTCTCTTGTATATAAGTTATTAACATGAAAAGACTATATTAGCTAAAAAAACCTGTAATTGTGCTGTTGTGCTTTCATTGTCTACTGTGTGTAAGTAATTGCATTTCCTCAGTATGATCATTGCAAGCTATAGAGAACAAGTGAAAATGGACAAAACCTGAAAACTGACTGACTGAAACTAAACCTTTAAATCAATATCTAAACATCTATAAAAAATCTTAATTTTTAAAGCTGAAGAGCCATATTAGAATTCATGAACAAAAAGCACCTCAAATTAAGGCTAATTTGATTTAATGCCCTCTTATTACTAAGAAGTGAGCATTTTGGGACACCAATTTTTATCTGTCTAAAATACTGATCTGTGCTTCCTCTTAAAGATGTGCGTATGTGGTATTAATCAGACTTATCAAAATAAAAAATGTTAAAATAATGTTATTGAGCAATATTTTTAAATGTGACACTTCAGTCTTCACTGATACTAAACAAACGTTTTGATATTACTCTTTCAGTAAATAACAATTAAACACTGGTGACTGGCTGTGTTTGTTAGGTATGGATGTGCTGCATCAGGGAGTAGTGTATTCACTTTTATACCTTGGGGCATTCAGGCCAACAGATGATATCTGCCATTTCAGCAAGTCCCACTGGGATCCCTTTAGTGAGGAACCATGATTTTTGGGGTTTTTTTATTTATTGTCTGGCACTGGACATCAGATGAGAAAGCAGCTGGACCATTCCTTTGCTGTTGATGTGTACCTGGGTCAGTAGAAAGGCGATATAGACAACCCACTTCTGTTTGCCTTCCATGTCTTCCAACTTGCCCTTGGTACTTCCATCTTACTGCTCCAAGATCATGGACTTAGGAGAAATTGGTGTAGGTGTCTCATGAGTTTAAACTCTGCTGTTCAGTTGATGCCTATCCTTGGTCTTAAAATCAAGAGCCAAACACGGTTAGAAGGGAAAAGGGATTTTACCTCGGTATTTATTTAAGCACCCTTGGTGCACTCTGTCCAGGTGGAGCACGCTGGAATGCACATCGAAATGCACACCCAAATGCACCCCCGTGAGCACCCCCAAAATGCACACCCACAATAATTTGGGTACAAAACTGTAGGCTTTACCAATTAACATATCTATCAAAGATTCCCCAATGAGAGGCTGAGTGAACCCCCCTCCCTGAGGAACTTTCCCCCTGTATCTCAGTTTACAAAATGTGTTCCAGAGAAGATCTTGGAGTCTGAGGCTTCTAAGATGTTTGGTCTCCTGGCTTAACGGAATATTGGGTCTATGCTGGTTACCAAACCTGAAGAATTAGATGTATGTGGGCTAAAAGGTCCTAAAGAATACATAAAAGTTATATAAAAGAGTATATAGAGAGGGTATATATATATATAAACAAAAAATCATCATGGCATCACAGTCAGGTCAGTGTTTGACAGGGAGTGATATGAACCTGTGGTTCATATGTTCACTGCCCATGTCATGTGATGACTTATCAGTGAGCAATGCACAGCGTACATGTTGGTCATAGAGTGAAAGAAAAATAATGGGAAAATTGACTTCACAGCTAATTTTCAAAATACTCTCATGCTTGAAAGCTCATAAAAAACGATTATCCAAACATCTGTGTTTTGCTTTTTGGAGAAGTTGCTCCTTGGGAAAGTTGGATTTCTTCTTTCCTAATTTTTGATAAAACTTAAGGTGGAAGTAAGATAGATAATGGGGTAAGAAGCAAGTTCTGTGCTTTAGGGAGCTCTTTATTCCCACACTGTATATAGCAATGGAATTGCAGGAAGATTACAAAACCACAA
The DNA here is from genome assembly GCA_013397815.1 of Aleadryas rufinucha. Classification (NCBI taxonomy): domain Eukaryota; kingdom Metazoa; phylum Chordata; class Aves; order Passeriformes; genus Aleadryas; species Aleadryas rufinucha. The sequence continues at coordinate 20,932 of VZTH01016869.1, forward strand.
TGCAAATAAAAAGTAAGTGCCAAATCAGAAGGTAGACAATACTTTTCTTAATAGAAAAATGTGCAAGGGACCAAATAAATTGACTTCTTGAAGGCAGCTTGTCTCTTTTTTCTGTATCTAACTGAAGATGTCTCAGACTAGACTTTACATAAGCATGTTGTAATTGTAGAAACAATTAATAGACCCATGTGAGTTATAATTGGAACACTTGCACTATTCTTACAGCTTTTAAAGTGCAATTTGGATAAAATCTCTCACTTTAATTTAGCTGTAAATCAGGTGTTACTCTTCACAGTTTTAGTTCTTATACAATCTCCTGGGCTGGGATTTAGACTATTTTAATCCTGTAGTGCAAGGAATTTAAGTAATTGTAAATGTCATATTTATTTCTGGAGCACTCACTCCTGTAGTATTATAAATACTCAAAATGTGTTTTCAAGGAATTGATGTACTCAAATTTCAATCTGATCAGAGCTACCAATAAAGTATAGGAAGCATCCTCTCTTTTTCACCCTGCAACTTTTCCCTGCTTATAATGAATTTGGGCATTTTTGGGTAGACCATATAAGAATTTTTCACCTGGGTTGATTCAAAGAAAAATGTGCATTATTACACAGATTCAGTAACACAGGATAACAGGTTGAAAGGGCCCAGGCTGTATTCTAGTGCACGTCATATACTCAAAGCCATGTTGCTCAGGACTGTGTCCAGGTGAGTTTTGCATACCTCAAAGCATAGACACTCTACAACCCCTTTGGCAACCTGTTCCATTGCTCAATTGTGCTTACAGTAAATCAATTTTTTTTTACACTTAAATGTAATTTCTTGGTTTTCTTTTTTTTCTTTTTTTTTCCCAATTTTTGCTCAGAGGCTTTTGTCTTGTCAAGGGCACCACAGAAAAGAGTCTAGCTTCATCTTCTTTAGTATCCACCATCAGGTATTTATACACACTGGTAAGATCCCCTGTGAGCCTCCAGGTTAAACAACCCCAGCTCCCTCTCTCTGACCCTGTGTATCAGATGATCTGATGACTTACATGCTTTTGTGTCACTTCACTTGTTTCAATCCACTAATACCAAGCTAGAATGACATGGCATTTAGATGATCCTTCTGAAGTGAAATAATTCTCCTTTTTTGCTTACCTTTTCAAAAGTAGCAGACATGAAAGGAAAATCTATAAAAGTAAACAGTGTCGCAGGAGGAAAAGATAACCTGCCAAAATAGGTTCTCTAATGCTACTCTAGGTAAATATCAGTCACCAATCAGAGAGAAAACTATTATGTGAGGAGGAGGATGTTGAACTTCCCTCCTTCCCTGGTCCCTTAGTTAGACTTTTATCAAGGTTTAGATTCTACAAAGACTTACCATCTATGTGTATCTGGAGACTTGCTTTCAAAGCAGATGTACTGAAGATGTATGCCTGTAAGTTTTCTCACCATGGAAGAAATCAATCAAACCTTTTCATTCTTAAGGTCAATAGCAAAAGTCTTGGTGAACTGAGAGTAGCCAGGACTTTCTGTTGTTTTCTCCTTTACTGAACCAGCTATTCTCAGTAGCTACCAGAAACAATGTTGCTTTCTTTTACTTCTCTGAGTGCCCATTTATATACCGCAAATTTTTTTGCTGTTAACTGTTAACATCACCAACCTTTCAGGTTACCATTGATTTTTTCTGGGTTCCTATCATCCCAGAGTTTCACCACTGGCATTTTTAGTCCACAGATAGGAAACTGGGAGGAAATTTTTGTCTTTCCCAGAATATGCCCAGATGGGGAGCTTGGTAACTGGAGAGCTTATTAAGCTCAATGACAAAGCTGCTTAGCTCCACAGTCAAGGGGGTGGTGGAATTGTAAGGCATCTGGAAATCATTTGTCTTATTTATATCAAAGCTTTTTATGGAGTCAGCATTGCACTGTAGAGCATCCAGATACTGTAGAGTCAGCGTTCCAACATAAGACTCTCCTAGTAAAATATTTTCAGCTGAATCTACCACCTCATTGCATTGAGATAGAATTATTACAGAAGTGTATTTCATGAACTGTGCAGTTCATGAGCAATGAATTTTTAATCCAGCTGCACAGTAATTTTGAGAACTGTGAGGGTTTCATCTTAACTTTATATCCCTGCCACCTTGAATCCTGGCATATGCCTATGGAGAGGGATCAATTAGATTTAATATTAGCTGAAGGGGAAGACATGAACACAAGAGGAACAAAGTTAGCTAATCGGGAAGTTTAGGGATTAAACCAAACCTTTCTAATGTTCTTATCCATTACTCTGTGAAAGAGAAAATGATATATTGTTCACACAGCTTGAATACACTAATCAACAGCTTCCTGGGTGAGAACTGCACAAATGAAAATAAATGTCAAGTGACATATTAGCTGGAAACATCAGTGTGTGTGTCTAGGCCAGACAAATTCATTCAAAATGTAGGCAGTGGGAACAAATGCCAGCTGTATCTTCATCCTTGCATAAATAGCTAAATAAATAAAATGGCTTGCTAGGGGTTTCCAAGGTGTCTGTAAGCATCCCCTGTTTTGATTCAATGAGGTAGCTGTTGAGTCATGGTGTTCTCCAGATGACTTACTGAGTACCAGCAGGTGCCCAAAGCACATCCTCGGCGCTCGTAGTTGTGTTGTCATGGGCAGAATGACCATTTTTAACAGTGAGCAACACAGCAGTTTTTAAGATGAATCTGGAAACCTGCCCAGATTATACACCTGTTTGTGTGACTTTCACCTCAAAGGGAAAGTAAAGAGCTTTTAAAACTCCTATAAGGTTTTTCTTGAGCATGTGCAATTATAATCAGTATTTGTGACGTTTTTCCTAGCTCTCCAGTTCTCCAGAAATCCACCTTCCACCTCATTTATCATGCTAACATAGAATTCAGCTAAGGACTGGCTGATGTTACACATATGTACACGAGTGGAAGAGCTGTAAACTGTTGATATACGGACAAACAGCAGTTCTACTGACCCAGCTGTAGAAACAGTTGCTTGCTCTAAGTGGGTAGAGACAAAGGGGAAAGCCCAGGGTTAGCTTCTCAATCAATATATTGCTGCCTATTCATGTAGCCCAACATAGGTATCTTCTTGCTACTGTTCTATCTTCTTTTTCAAATCGATCAGATTTTTTTCCCTCACTCATCTATTTCTTCCTTTTTTTTTTTCCTTTTGAATGCTGAGTTTTAAGGTGTGGTTAATGCCTTCTGCCAAAGCTATTTTTCGTTCCTGTCTTGAACCTAGAAATGTTGGCAATGGAAGTTTTTTGTTTGTTTTTCAGGTATTTACATCAAAAATATAAGTGTAGATGTATAAGTAGGTCAGCTTGTGGGTACATTGGTGCTTATTGATAATTCCTGATGAACTGCACCATGCAGATCCTGCCTTTTCCTTAAGTATCTCCATATCTGCAAAAGATGGCCTTTATATTGCCAATTTAAAGTCTTGCATTCCTTTTACTGCTAGATAAAAATAATGCTACTTTTCAAGTTTTTAGGAAGCTTCTCATGTAACTGAGGTAGATAGTTGGGAAGGGTGGGGTTGCTCATAGTTCTACCCATAGCAGCACTCATTTCAGAAGTATTTAATTTGGATTTTTTAATGGGGAATCTAACATTTATGTCTCAGTTTTGTATGCCCGTATAAATTTTACTTATACAAGAATTCTCCTGTGTTTGCAGGATCAAGTAAATTTGTGTGTGAGTGCAAACCAGATCCCAGTCAGGACATATTTGAGCTTCTACTCGACTGCCTAAAATTGGTCTACTGGATTAAGTCATCCCAAAGTATGGGACAGTGATTCTGTTGTTGTAAGCTGTGATGGGTTGAACCAGGCTGGATACCAAGTGCCCACCAAAGCTGCTCTATCACTCGCCTACTCAGCTGGCCAGGGTAGAAAAAATATAATGATATATATGCTTTTGCAATGTATAAAGGTGTCTTCTTTGTCTCTAAAGAGCAGAGTTTCTTTCATTCTGTGTATTTGCAGACTAGGAAATCTGTGACAGGGAAAAAGGAAAAATTATATTTCCATGAGACATTCCCTATATTGTTCTCATAATCAGAAAAGACTGTCTTGAATTGTGGGGCATCTTATTTTAAAAATATTGGTTACTTTGTCTTCTGGGGATTTGTCAGTTCCTCTTAAACTCATTTTTGTGTTTGGCCTCCACATTTCATAGGAGTGTGCATTGCAGTTACCATTCCTTTAAAAGGAAAAGAAATTCTGTTAATTTGCTTTAAACTTGCTGTGTGATGATTTCATTGATCATTCACATGTTCTTGTCTCAGAAGAAACAGCAAAAATCATTCCTGGCTTAGTTTCTCCACATCATTCAATGCTTTATTAACTTCTAACATATTCCTCTTTTTTTTTTTGTATTTTTTTTCAAAACTAAACTGTATAGTTTTCCACGCGTGATCACTCTTATATTTTTGCTGTTTGCCATCCCTCTTCTATTTTTTTTTCATAGTCTTTGTACACAGTGATCAGAATTAGGCACATCATGGATTCAACAACAGCAGCTGACACTTGTGTTGCTATTTCTTTTAAAACAATTTCAAAAGTTCTGTTTGCCCTTCTTTGGTGGAACTTTGAATTTTCAAAGGGCTCAGGATGACAAGATGTCTTTGTTAATTAGTATCAGTGGAGTAGGTCACTGTAGATGTTAATGTTATTTTTCCATGTGTGTTATATGCACTTTTCTGTATTTAATTTAATCTGTTCCTGCTTTTATCTCTGCATCCCAGCCCCACTGGTACTGCTTTAAGCTTATATTTTGATGATCCTGAATAATTTCAATTTCCACAAGTCATCCCTTTTCCCAGATCATATATAAAGGTGTTGAGGTGAACAGGTTCTTATATGGTCCTCCTGGTGACTGTCCTTCTTCCTCCACAGAGAGAAGTAGTTATATAATTTTACCCTGCAATCATTTTTAAAAATAAATTAAATTAAAAGAGGCCTTTCCTTTATTCCCAGACAGCTAACATTTTAAAGAAACGTTAATGACTTGAATTTTAAAGTTTTATGAAAACTCAAGTATAGAGTATCTGTTGATTGTTTACAAATGACTCTTAATGAAGTTTTCTCAGCACCCTACTTCAAAATTGAAGAAAAAACCTAGAATATACTTGTTTAATCCATTACTGGACACCTAGATATGTGTCCGGAAGAATTTGGAAACACTCTTTCTCTGGAAGAATCTCAGTTGTAAAATATTGTTGAGGATTGAATCATCAGTACCTAGTGCAACCCCTTGCAAATTTGCCGGTACTGGTGTACCTAAAGAGCTATACATAGAACAGATTTTAGTCTGAATAACACCTTTCTTTCAGAGTGGAAGAAAATGTAATTTGATCTCCCATTTATTGATAGTGTTGTGCCCTGCCGTGAGTGAAGCTCAAAACCAATCTTATGACCTGTAGGTAGAAAATAATAATTGAGGTATAGCAAAAATTATGTCATATATAAACCATTACTCTTGGGAGAAGAACTGTGCCCTGGAGTCCTAGCTTCAAAATTAACAAGGCTTTGTTTTATATGGGATGTTTTGTGTGTATGTGATATTCCTGGGAAGACAGAGGGCTGTATTTATGCATATGTGACAGAGATGGATCATATTAAGGCATTATCAGTTCAAGATCAAGTACTGGTGGGAACACGGTCTTGGGGCATTTAATGCTTTCTAAGCGTGATCAAGTTTTGCAACCAGACATTTTTGATCCCTTGGCATTAGGTTACTCAAATAATGACCATAGTTTTAACTTTATTAGTCATTGTTCATTTAAGATCTCGATAATAATGCAAGCATAATATAAATTGGTCACTCCTCAGGCACTGTCTCACCTTTTAGAGAAAGAATTATTTTTTTTTGTTTTTTCTCTGTAGGATGCTTTGTTTTGCTGATTAACATGCAATGAGAACAAATGGCTTGCAACTGGTACTAGTGTTTACTTAACTGAGCTTCACAACTGTCCTGCAGTGCTAAGGTGCCAAGCATATGGCAGTCAACTGCTAATTAAGCAAAGCACTTTGATTAATATATATCTTTTCCAACATGGTGCACAATGTGCTTGATCTCTGCTAACTGAAACAAAGGAGTTTATTCAAATGTCTACTATTTTCACTGTCAGTTTTGCAACCTTTCAGCCTGCTTCCTGCACCAGCAATTTCTTTTGTGATGGCAATCCTTTGGAGACAGCTGAGGTTGAAAGGTGCTACCTTTCCTTTATGTAAATTCTTCTTAAATCTGGATTTAAAGCCTAAAATCTCAAGATGCTTCTGGTGGACAGGTAAGGAATTCAGAGACATATAGAACCTTCAGTATAAATGACCCCTATCCATTAAATTGATATTAGATGCAGTACAGAAAAACCCAAAAAACAAAAACAGCAACCCACCTCTAGATTTCCCTCATCTTATTTTTGACACAATGGAAATATCCAGCTTAGAAACCTAGTGGCCATACACGGACTTTGTAATTAATTAGTAGAGGGAGAATCACCTCCCTTTGGCAATATCTCAAATGTGAATGTGCAGACAAAGATATTGTTGTGGGTTTCTTTGTCTAGCCAAAAGTTTCTTCAAAATTAGTATGAAATGGAGCTTGCAGGGTATTATAACTTCTAACCTGTGACTTTTTGTCATGTAGATATTCTTACATTTACCCACAGTACTGATTTTGGAAGCCTGCAGTTTTAATACTTGACTATTAAGCTAAAACACACTCAAGTCAATAGAAGCATTTATTCACTTTTATATGTTTTATATTTCACTTGCTAAGATGCAAGATGCAATTATGTCGAAAATTTTGGTGCTTCATTACTGAAAGCCTGCCTTTCAGTTATAAATTTCTTATACATTATCGCTGAGTTTTAGTTTTTGGTCTTTTAGCAGATACTGTCCCTAAACAAAGTAAGTTGCTTTAAGAAACTTTAACTCCATTGTCTTAGAAAGGATGCAGTTGCTTCAGTGGAAACCTTTTTTGGAGTCCACTTTAAAAAGGGAACACAGAATCAGATGTCCTCAAAATGAATGCTTGAATGAAAATTACAGTTTTATTGTTTTCTTATTTTAATTCTTTAATCTGCAGAAAATTGCAAAGAATATCTTGATTTCACTTATTGCCTATACCTGCATGTGGGAAGAAATCAGGAAAAAGATGCAAACATCCCACTGAGCAAGGCTGTGAATAGTGTTAAAAAGCCAATTTCAGCTGGGCAGCAGGAATACTGACAAATGCCACACCTTCTTAAAATAACTAGACAGTCCTAACATGGTTTTGTCAGACTTTGTTGGACTGGGGAAATAGAAACATTAAAATACATGGAAAAAACCTTATGAAAGAAACAGACTAATTTAATGGCAGACAGAATATAAAAAACCCAGATGTTTTTAACCATAAGGAAGCTTTTTAAAGATCCAGGCTTAAACCATCATGAATGGATATGAAGCATATTACAATATCTAGTCTCAATGAAACTTAGGAGTCAGTAGGGATCCCATTTTATGTGGAGACAAGTCCATGTGTTGGTTTCTGTCGTGTCCCTCATTTTGTGAAGTGTAGTTTTTTTTGTTCCTAAATATAGTTAATTTTTTCTGATTCTGGATTACTGTTACAGATGCAAACCACAATTCCATATAGAGTCCATGCTTGTAGGGACAGCAGGTGAAAGAAATGATTTTAATTTTCAATGAGGAAATGAGATTCATACAGCAAGCTTGGCTGGAAGTATCTTTTGATTTTTTTTTCTCTGCCTGGTCTCATATTTGATAGCATACTTTGGAATGATGGCCTGTTGAAATAAATGGTTCCATGTGGAAGACCCAATAAGAATGTGATATAAGAAAGCATGAAATTTGATGATGAATTTTTTTATTTGTAAAAAGGTATTGAAAAATAAAAGGAATACAGTGATTTCCATTAAAGTTTTTCTTCTATCAAACTAGCTGAGGCTATTTACCGAGTGAGATTTGGATGTTTGCAGCTTGGTGGGGAGAAGTGGGTGCCTGTGCAATGCCACAAACTCATCCTTCCGTTGACCCAAGAACTTGTGAGGAGACTATGTAGATAGAATACATAGCCTACGTATTGATTGTATTGTAGATTGAATACATCAATCATACTATTTGATGTTGGTATTGATCTTCTGAAGGCAAGTTGAGTACATTTAAGCTTGTCCTCAAGACTGTCGATCAGCAGATCATTTTCCATGTATCCCAGAAAATCTGTATGGAGCTTGGGGTTTGGTGCATCCTACAATGAAAGCCAATGAAGAACAGGATACTTTTTTTTTTTTGCACAAGACACAACAACCCGCATTTAATAATTTTAAAGCACAATCATACTAAAAGTGTGATTGTTAAGATTGTAGAATTCTTCTAAATAAACATTTCTTGATGAAATCATGTAGCAGGTACCTTTTAGTTTTGTGTCATATTAATGGCATGTGTTTTTTCTGACAATGTTTATGATTCCTTCCTGTAGGTGAGGATCAGACTAGGTTATAATAGTGTCTCTTTCTGTCCTTAAGATATATAAATCTGTCAATCCCTTTATGCCCTAGTCATATGTGATCTAGGGCTTCTGCTGAGTGGAAATGCTTAGAGCACAGCCAGATGTGTTAGAGGTGATTTAAAGGAAAATGAGAAATCTCATCAGAAGCTGTCAAGGGACTTTTATGGCTTTGGTGTCATAGGATTGAATTGTGAGAACTTTTGTACTTCTTGTGAGTGCATTCAAAGTCTTCTAATCTTTCAGGAAGCCTCTCAGCACTGGTTTCCCTTTAGACCTGGTATCTCAGAAACATAATCTCCTTTCTGTAGGCAGTTCAGTGTATGGCCATCATGAATTTTGGAGATATATTGTTAGGCACTTTTAGTGTTAGGAAATCTTCTGTAAGATGTGCTCATCCCCCACTTCAGCTTTTAGAGTCCTTCCTATCTGAGTTTGTCTGAAGCTCAAATTGAGATCAGTCATGATGTACACATCCAGACCCTACTGAAGGCAAAAGATTCCTGAGAAAAGTTTGTTCTGTTCACGATGGCCCCCAGAAATGTTCTTCCTGTGCACATCTGTACCCCAGAACCCTTTTCTCATGTTTAATGTGAATCAGTCTTGCAGCACTTTAAATCCATAATTCATTGTTCACAGGCACAGAGAAAAGATTGTTCTGTTCTTTGCAGCTGCCTCTTGTTTTTGAAGCTATAATCACTGTCCCTCCTTGTTTTTTCTTTAGTCTCACCCCATTTTTTCTGGGTTTTCTTTCCTAACTGCCTGTTTATACACCTGAATAGGATATTTGTCTTTTCTTCATGCTATTGTTGATTTTTTTTTTGGAAGATTTCTATGCAGGTAGGTGATCCTAGACCTACAGTTTTGTGATTGATTATTCCTCTCTCAGCTAAGTACTCTTTCTTATCCTAAAACAAATCTCTCAGAAAATCGCCCAGTGCATCTTTTAATTTTCACAGGCAAGCAGCCTCCTGGTTGTGTTTACTACTGAGCTTTGCACCTACTCTGGAGTAGTTTCACCAGGATTATATTTCCCTATTTAGCTTCTGAGAATGCCAGCCAAGAGCAGCAACAAAAAAAATCATTTATTTGGTCAGTGTGTCTTCCTTACCCAAAAGTCATTATATTTTATTCTAAAGAGACACATTTTTGTTGCTCACTATAGCCAATGCTATTTCAGATGTAAAATGAACTGCAAAGTAGGGATGCAAAAGGTAAAAACAAGAAAAACAGAAGGTGCGGAGGACTGGCTTGGTATTTTAAGGAAATGTGAAAGTATCACATTCTCCCTCTTCTTACTCAGTGAAGAAAGGTTTTGACACCTAAACCAATTTTAGGCAAATTGTTTTCTCTCTTTTACTGCATTATCTAAAGCAAATGTTTATGTGAATAATTTTCTTGCCATGAGAGGGTTTTCTACATACCTTAATACCAGCAAATTTCCTTTTCAGCATTTTTTGGATACACTGTTCTAGGTAATATACACACCTCTTTGGCATTTGTCATTTTCTTTCAGATGGCATTAAGCAGTAGCCCAGTTAAGAGTTCTCTAGCCATCATAACAAATAAACATCACACAATATAGTGTATTTCACCATGTCACGAGATTTCCCAACAGACTGTGCCATTTATAGTGAGCTGTATTACCATGCTCTGTAACACTAGCTGGTTAAAGCAGTATTTGTATGCTTTGTTCAAGGAAAACAATAAAATAAACAAGGACAGCCCTAGATAAACAGATTGTAATTCCAGTACTAACCCACTTTTTCATATCTAAGTCATATTAATTAATTTCTGGGAGAATTCATTCAAATATTTTTAATTCAATAATTGAATAGAAAACTGGGGGGTTTTATTATGTGGTCAGTGACACATTATCTCATTGAGATATGGAACATCTTGACCTGTACAGAACAAAACATGCAATATTAAGGTGACACAAATTTGACTTCCATAGAGTTGCTTCTTGCCTATTTACACAATTTAAGCACAGAACATTAATTTTGAGGTCTATTTAATCAACTGAATGCCAAATTAAGTTTCCTCCAGCAACTTTGACTGTGAACCCAAGGTAGCTCATATGCTAAGGACTTTGTTGCTTCCTTTGACATGACATAACTTTTGCTACAACATTGTACCGTGTTTCAGAACATGTTTATGTAGACAACATTCATGTCTTGAAGCTGCACATTGCCCCGGTGCCCTTTCACCTCAGTGGGCATTTCATTCAAGCAATTTCAGAATAGGTTTAGAAAATGTTTCTCTTGCAAAGAACAGTTTTCAAATAGTGTTTCTTCTGTCTCAAACAAATCTGATGCTGCTAAATTTCCTTCTCAAGTGAAAGAGTAAGAGGCTGTTGGCAGTCATGTAAATGATGAAATAGATACTTCAGTGACTACCATTGTGATTCGAAATAGTAAAAGCAAATTTTTCCACATAGGTTTAAAAGAGTAACCATCTCATTTTCCTGAATGGATGACCAAATTAGTTAAACATCTTTTGGTGCTGTTAGCCTCCACATGAGAGGAACATCAGCTCTTTTTGGCATTAGCATCAACACTGAATATTAGTTATTCTGGAAATTCAGGAAACACAGGTTTAGGTTTTCCATATATGCAATGTACATTATGCATCATACACTGTTCTTTTCTTTACCTGAAAGGCAACAGTGGAGTTAAAAATCTATTTATTTCCATAGAGAGTTGGCATATTTGCAGTGATTGAAGGAGGAAAGGTTATTACAGCTACATTTCTTAGTAACTGGAAAGTGTTAATTAGAGTTGTAGTCCTTTCTTTCAATGTGATATTTAACAGTTTTGCTAAATAACCCTCATAAAAATATTCACATTTGTATTCTTACATGCCAATTTTAAATTCTTCAGTAATGCACATATATAAAGTTCTTAAGATGGAGTTTAATTTTATTATACATCCAATTTAAAGACTTTTTATGAATAATTAAATGGGGAGAATATCTTGGAAATTCTCTGTAAGAATTCGATTAGAAATCATGTCAGGTTTAACTAAGATGATAGCCTCTAATTTGCTTGCAAGTTACCATATTTTCCTCTGCTTCTTGTCAGTGGTTTGTAATGCAGGTTGCCTAAATTTGTGTTACTGCTTCTGTGAAACTGACAGGGAGTAATAATAAATACAATATTTAGGTAACTTAAGCTTCTATGTCTCCTGAGACATGAGGCACTGTTGTGTTACTCTACAGTGTTGATTCCTATTTGGCTTTTTAAGATGATACTATTTCTGTATAAATTTGGTTGCACCTCAGATGTCTTTCAGCTTGAAAGATAACTTTATCATTATTGCTATTCTAATTCATCTCTAGGTGTTTGAGTCTTTCGTAGATGGCACTAATCCCCTGAAGTGGGGAACTTAGTTTTCTTAATGTGACATGTTAATGCCAATATAATAACACTAACAGTAGGGAGCCCAGATTCATGTTCTCAAAGTGGTTAACAAGGATTTAAAGTACTTTTTCTTAAAAGAGATAATTATTACCGTTTACAATGTTCTTTTAGATCTTAATTGTTTAGCAAAGGACCTTAGGTACCATTGAGGCACCTCACAGTGTTTGCAGTAAATCCTCTGAGTGAGACTTCCTCCATAGTACCTCCAACTTCTAAAGAAACAAACCAAAATATGTTTCACCTCTAGTAACCAGCTCTTCAAATCTCCCTGGCAGACTAGTGTCATGGCCTGGAAGCAGGCATGATGTTTGCTATAAATACTTGTTGGGCTGACCAAAGGCACCAGTCCACGTGTCAGGGAACTCACGCTTTTTGTACAAATTAACTCCAGCAACTGACCTGCTATTTAGTTGTAGAAGTGTTGAATAATAAGTTCCCAAGTTTTACAAAGAATTTTGACAAGCTTCCAACTCTACAATAAACTTCAGGGATGGAGCAAGGGGTAGAATATGATTGCTGCACTTACCAGGATAACATGAGGGAGGTGAGGAATAAAGGCAGAAAAGAGAGAAAGAGAAGGATCATCAGTCCTTATGATGCCTTAGGTTTTAGCTTTTATAGTTTTCAAATCTTGTACTGCCTAATGTGTAACTCTGAAGTTTCATGTGGCCTGTTAGCTGCTGTTCTCTCATGCTGATTAGACATAACAAACCTCTCTAGGTTTGCTCTTCAAGGACACCTCGATTTTCCCAGGCCCCAAAATGTGGAAACTAAAAGCCTCTGAAGAGGAGGGGCAAACTTGGGGTAATTACATCATGAACTGAAGTTATAATTGAAAAATTAACCCTGACATGCAAATGGACCAAACTTATAAAAGTGTGAAAAACCCGTGACCCAGCATCCATTTTGGGTGGAGTCCCTTGGAGGCTTTATACTCTCAAGGTGTACCTTTGAAGGCCTTTCAAATAAATACCTACTTTCATTTTCTTATTCTTGTCTAGCCTCTGTTTTCAGGTAGCCACTTCAAGGCATCACTTAGATCCTGCATTCTTCCTGCTGCTGTGGGTGATCCAGGTCTGGGGCTGACCAAAGACAGAGAGCAAGAGACTGATCCACTTCCTTTTATACTTTGCTGATATACTCTTCTTACATAAAATAAATTTTTCGCATCATTTGTGCCCTATTTTTTGCGAGTGCACAGTCAGCCCCTTAGAGCCCTTCCAGGAACAAGCTGGAGGAAGTTGGGGGTCTGTGGTGATCCTGGAGCTCCTTTTACTGAGGGGCCTGGGCCTCAGTCCTTCTCTTGACAGGCGCACGGAAACAGGAGCGTCGAGGCAGACTTGCAAACCTAGAAACTGAGAAGGAAGTTGCCTCCGAACAGCTCTGCCCCACCTCCACGGCGCTCTCTCTTCCATTCACAACTTTCCTGTTGCAACAGTTGGAATGTTTGAGACAAAACATGCCTATGCCTGGTCCTCCACAACTAGCTTGGAAGTCAATAACCTGCACAGCCCTGATGTTGACCAGGGTAAGTACCTACCAAGTCACTATTTATTTGGTCCAAACTGCATACCCCTTTTGCTGACAGATACAGTGTTTATGGTGGTTTTCAGTCCTATTTGTGTAAGTTCATCCTCCTGCTTTTAGTGTCCAGAAAAAGTAAATACTTTTTTCTTTTTTAAAAGAAAAAAGTGTTTCAGAGGGATGTGCTAACTCACGCTTATGTGCAGCAAATACACCTTCTCCCTCTGTCATTGCTCACAGCATAGTGTCGTTCACGAAAGGCACTGTTTATGCTATAAAAATGAGAATTGCTTTTCTTGCTGCAAAGCTTCTTCCATGTATTCCTACTCTTTGAGGCCTTCCTCAATGGCACAAAGTGTGTGGGACCAAATGAGTAAGAAAGCATCTGGGTTTGCCCCATGGAAGGCAGATGTGCACTACTGCTTCATGCTGATATGAACATATTTTAATTCAGGTCCTCCCAAAGCCAAAGGAACTCATTCAAGAAGAGAGAAGGTACTAATACATTTTGCTGGCTCAGGGCCTTTGTGTGGCCCTGACTGCACTGCTGACCACATCTTGTCAGTCCTGCAGGTGTGCATTTGCTAAGAGGGAAAGGATTCCTCCTGCCCCAGTCTATACAGCTTTCTCTAGAGTGGCAGGCACTGCAGAAATGCATGAAGAGGAAAAATTCTTAGGTCCTAAGCACTGAACTGTTCTTACTGGATTTAAGGGTAGATTGCAAGCCAGTATATACAGCCTGTCTACAGAAGGAGATATAGGCTTTATTTTCCTTATACACTGTCACCTATAGGTTTATAACTGGTTGAGTGCTAATTTATTTCACACATACAACTCATTTTTGAAATATAGTGAAGTATTTGTAAAGAACCTTCATTTAAGTTACTCCTCAAACCCAAGACATATGATACTGCACCTATCAAACCCAAGAGCTCAAAAATTATGAAAAAAGTTTAAACTATCCCTTCCTGCTTTGAGGTTATTACAATAACAAGAATGATAAATTATTACTATAGAGGGTCTTTTTTATTTTTGAGTTTTATTTTACAGGATACCTTCTTCTTGCCTTTGAGTGTAATTTTATTTATTTTTTCTTAAATCTTTGTTTAAATTTATTTTTCTTAAATCTTTTCTTAATCTTCCTTTTGGAGATTAAAAAAAAAAATCTGTTTCTTCATATTGCATAGATTTAAATCTGGACACTCTTTCTTATTAAGATAGATACAGAAAAATATCACTTGTTAATATTTATCTTAAGAATCTTGCATAGATTTTTAAGAATCTTGAGAAACCTCAAGTGTTGGGATTTGTGGGGGATTGGGATGACCAAGAGATGTCATGGGGATGGTTTATTGCTGACTCTGTCTCATTTTATTGAAGGGTGAGACAGGAGAGGTGCTGTGAACTACATCTCTCATATCGAAAGCAGCAACAGTTACAGTAGCAATAGCTATAGCAGCAGCAGCAGCGGCAGCTGCAGCAAGCGTAAATGCCAATGCCGAAGTAGCCTAGCCCCGCTGACAAGCCAGCCAGCCCCCAACTTATCTGCTACAAGGCCTTATATACTTTTTTAAGCCAATAAGCAAATGCCACAAAGCTCACTACCACATTTGTACCAATCATCATTGTACGTGGTCTACCGCAATGCGTATTTTCTTATCCAATCATCGTATTGCTGTTAAGGCCCATTATGCAGGCTTATATTGCTATATCTTAACTTTCTAAAAAACTATATTATATTTTTATTGCTAAACTCAGAATTGTTTACTCTTTTACTTATCACTATTCTTTCTTGCTTAAAACATGTTTTACTTGCTAAAAATATATTTCTACCTTTATAAAGCATACTTCTTTTAAAACCACAAAACTGCGTTATTGCTTTAAATTGCAAAAGCTCATTGTTCTAACTCAGGCAGCTTTCGCCAAGGTCTCACATCGAAACATGTATCCATTTCTATCTGTTCAAGCACAATGCTGTTAATGTTCTCTGTCAGTGCCTGCAAGTTCTCTGCAACTTCATTTCCCACACTCAAGGAATTGAGCATAAGAACCAAGTTGTTCATACAATTATAACAAGAGATTGAACATAGAATTGGAAGTACGATAACCTAGTTCTACAGTAGTGGTACAAGCTAACCAATATGTGCATGCTGTCCTGAATTCCGTGTTGATGTAGTATTTGAAAACAAGGTCCTTGTACAAGTCTAACATACATATTTTTTTCAAGCAATTTGAGCACGAAATGCAGTATGAGGTGATGTAAACTCATGCTCTTGTGTTTTTTAACTGAACAGAAGGAAATTATTTGGGAAAAACTCTTTCTTAATGTTTTTTTTAACCCTGACGTCTGTTAGTTCTTACTACTATGTAAACAAGAAATCCCATACATTTAAAAAAATATTTTATTTTAGTAACAAATGTCAAGGGCCATCAAAATTTGTATCTGTCAACTTCCTTCATTAGTTTAATGTGATTTGTCACACGAAAACTGTATTACTGCACATTAACACCATTAAAAAAATGGACACCATCTATGTTTAAATTTCAGTTGGAACATCTGGAATGCAACCTTGGAATACAGCATGAAACTGGAAATATTTGCCTTGAAGACTTGTAAAACATATTTCTTAGGCAAGATGAATTTAAAAAAAATCCAAACAAATAAAAAGATCGGGGGGTAAGAATATACCACAATTCCAATGCAAGACACTTAAAGGGGTTATCCTGTCTAACTGAGAAGCTATTCCTTTGTGAGCACATGAAGAAAATATGGCTTTTAAAAGAGAGTAATTTCAGTTTTTAGGAAGCTTATGAGTTAAAAAGTTTCAAAACTGATAGCACCTAAATATTTGAGGTTTTAGGTTTGAGTTTTTTTTACGAAAAGGCCTTCAGAGATGGGGTGGGGGTTTTGTGTGGTTGCTAGAAGGATCTCTAGAAGGAAAAGAAACACATAGAGTCTATACTACAACAGCTGTTCCCAAACACACAGACTTTTTCTGTTGCCTTGCCTATTCTTTAGGGGTTTTTTAAGCCTATCCTTGTAGTAGGACATCCCTGCTAAGAATAGAAGGTGAAAACTTACCCTTTCTTTTCTCTTAGAAATATAAATCTTGGACTACTCACTATATCTAGTAGCATTCATAAAATTTGTTGGACCATACTTTAAAACATTTGTATCCTAACTAATTTCCAATTGTATTCCTTTACAAAATGCAGCTTCTGGTTGAAAGGGACATGCAGAAGCACTTTTTAAAGAGATTCTGAGGAGCTCATGGGGATGTGATGATATCAAGGGAGGTGGATTTATTTATGAATTGATGAGCTTGTCCCAGTTTTTAGTGGAGTTTCTCATATCTTCCAAAAAAAAAAGTACATTTCAGGGCATCATTTTTTAGTTCTAACATTAGTTATATGTTTGTCTCCAAATGCTCCTAATTAGAGAATGTTAATCTTGTATTATTTGATGACAACTAGCAATTTAGTTGTTTATGTAACTTTGTAAATAGTTACCTGTTTTTCAGAGAACTGCTTATATTTGATGAGTGTGCTTAAATGTTTTATAAAAGCATATCTCAGATTTTTCAGACAGCATATTTTTCACTGTTAATATTTAAAAGATATGAATTAACTGTGAAGTCAATTATTTTTAAGTTGTGCTTTAGCTTGCTGTGTCCTGTGAAAAGGCATAAGCTTTCTTGCTGATATAAATCTTATTAAAATCTACACAGGTACATGAAAACATCTGTATTATCGTTGATTTTTGTAAAATCCCTAGTGGTTAGGTGATTAATTAATATTTTTATTTTTTCTTTTATTTAATTTTTACTACGGGGCTCCATTTTAGGATTATATCTGCCTCCTGACTGCAATCCTGGCAACAAAACATAGGAGCAAATGCCTGCCACTAATCAAAATCCTGTTAAGCAATAAATCATAATTGTCAAGCATTGACTTAGTTGAGATAATAAAGAAAAACTAATTACATGTAAAGTACATGCTAAAGACAAATTTTACTGGAAGCCAACCTCATTTTTGTCAAGGTTCCTCAATTTTTGTTGTGCTGTTACATCACCTGTGTGTGTCTGTTAGTAACACGTGTTATTTTAAGTCACATGGAGCATGATCCAGCTTCAAAATCCTTTTACCTGATTCTTGTTAATGGCACTTTCTATGTGTTTCTCCTGCTACATGACTGAGCTTTTTCAGGAACATGCATTCTGTGGTCTTGTAAAAAAAAAAAAAAGCAGATCTATCAGACAAACTTGCACAGTTGTTTGTGTAGCATGAATCCCACAACCTTTGTCAGATTTTTGAGAAACTTCTGAGCAAGTATTTTTTGCAGACAAAGGTACCTGGTGATACTCAAAGCAGAAAAATGTGCCCCTGCGTTATAACAATACAGAATATTTTGGGGATATTTTTTGACCTGAGCATTCTGTAAAACTTAAGAGATTACTTACTGCCAGTTATTTACATGTTAGTATACATAAATAGGATATCTACTGATTTTTGATATTGTCACAGGATTTTCATCCAGAGTATAAGTTTAATCTTCATTGGTGATATTGAGGTTTCTTAGAATTCTTTCCACCAGAATAGATGGAAAGGCTTCTCAAATGTGCAATACCTATCTAGACAAGACCTTTGTTAATTGGCCTATAGGAAATGGAGTAGAGCTACATGTGTGATGACTTTAATGCAGAATAAGGCATTAATTTAAAACATAGATGGTAAAACAATAAAGCAGGAGGGCATGCTAATTTCTAAGTTTGGAATTTGTTGGTGTTTCTTAGGTTGGGGGAGATGAATAGAAACTATTTACAAGCTTGAAGTGTTTGAAATTTTATGCCATTTATGAGATCACTGGGGTTCAAACAATGTTCATAAGGTAGGAAGATTAATGAAATAAATGTGTGTTTAAATAATGAAAAAAGTAGCACAAATTATGCTGCACCATATTTATTTTTAAGTCATTGTGTTTGTGACATTGTATCTGTGATGTAAGGACACATCATTGAATATCCCTTGATCATCTTGTCATGCCAGGTAAGAAGGTTTTAAATGTGAAAGGGATAGTAAAGTATCACCAAGCATTTTCTCTGTAAGCATGCTTGTTTAATTATAGTAATAATGAATGTTTGCTTTCCCTCATAATTTCTTAGCTAAATCTATGATTAAAAAAACAAACACAAATTAGTGCTATTGGTCAGAAACAAACCAAGCAGAGTCTAACTATGTTAAATCTAATCTCCATCGTGCCTGTGATCAGCAGAGAGGCCTATGTGCAGAGACATACTTTTTTCCCCCAGTTCCTACAGAATTTCTTTACTTCTGGGAAATACTCTGGAACCAGTTTATCTTTCAGATTCTTCTGAAGCCACCAGCCCCTCTCAAGGCTTTCTCCAACACTGATGTTGCTCTGAAATACCTCTTTCAATCTGCAGGGGCAAATTTTGTTGAGATTTGTAGTGGCATTAAAAGTAGCTAGACTAAAATTGGTGTGAATGGTGAATGAAGGGGAATGTCTGATGTGGAAGCCAGAGAAGGAAGGAAGGAAAGGCGTAGGTGACACTAGGTTACCCATGTTTTCAAGATCACAGAACACTATCATGCCAATTCTCAGGGTGCCCAGTCTGGAAAAGCAGAGAAGAAACTAAGAAAAGAGAGCCTACTCCCAGAGCAGAACAGCCTCAGGCCATTAAGAAATAATGACAAAAAGAAAGAGAGCAGAGTTGGAGACTTAACATGCACCAGGAGACTAAAAGAAATTCACAGAAATTAAAGAGGACAGATGCACCAATTTCCTTAATCATTATTACATCAAAACAAGTACACAGTCTCCTGTCTAAGAAAAAATAAGTTGTAGTGAAGGCTTGATAAACACTCTGTCTTGCCTTCCTATGTCATTGCATGAAATTCTGGCCAAACCACTGGGTACATATAACTTGTGTCTGTATGCTGAACAGTCTGCCTGGATGTAAGCATCTCAGGCTATATGGAGGCTTGGCTGCATGAGCAACACTGGTTTCCTTCTAAAATAAAATGGTTTTCTCCTCCCACAACTGACTGCACTGAGCATTGCTGTATGGTTGCACAAATGTTGCAGCATGTTTTCCTTCACTGTGGAAGTGATTTTTATCTCTTTTAATGGTTTTCAATATCATTGCTTGAAATAGAAATTCAGTAAGATAGAATCCAGAGGACTGGCTGGTGCTGCACCCATGCATGCAGCGTATTTCACCACATAGGATGGGTTACACAAAACACCTGTGCAAGATGCTGGTCACATGGAGGAGAAGGTGAATCATTGGAAATGCATCTAATGGAGTTAGCTAAGGAATTAACACTTGCATATAACCACCAGGTAGGAAAAGTATGTAGATAAAATGAAGCAATATAATGAATGATAAAATGTGAGTATTTTGAGGGAGAACGTGGGCTATGGATTTCAGAACAAGTTTATAAAATACTTACATTCCAGCATTCCTTTAACCAAAGGCATATAACACAAATCTTCACCTTAAGCTGATTGTGAAGGTTTTTGTCCCTAAGTAAAACCCAGTTGTGAAGCCTAGAGCTTGCTTTCATTGTGGGTTTTCAAAGAGAAACCTGACTAAAACAAGAAATAATGTTTTCTTTAAAAGAATGTGTGAATAATAGAGCTATAATTCTGTTGTAGGAAGAGAGGGAAGAAGATATTTAGTCCTAGTATGAAAATAGTTAATCTTCCTGACACCACAGCTTGTAAGGCCCCATTGTGCATAAAGAAAGTATAAATTCCTGTTGTGGTACATC
Source organism: Aleadryas rufinucha (assembly GCA_013397815.1). NCBI lineage: Eukaryota > Metazoa > Chordata > Aves > Passeriformes > Aleadryas > Aleadryas rufinucha. Next base: position 41,193 of record VZTH01016869.1, read on the forward strand.
AGCTTGGGAGAATACAGAGGGTCTTTGCTTTTAGAAGATGAGAGATGAAATAGGGCCTTAAAAAGGCAAACTTTTTCTGTGAACAACATCTATATCCTTCCATCTCCAATAGAGCTCCTAAATCATCTTAGAAGTCAATGATTAGTGAAATTACCTAAGATCTTCACTTACTTATGTTTCATAAGTTTATGCACACTTTTACAAATAGTCTTTCATATGACAAAGCTGTAAGGGCTGTGTTGGGTGGGTGTTTTTAAAACCCATGTAGGCTTTCAAAAATATTTAAACTTACTAGATTTTGTAAAGCACAGATTCTCTCTTCTATAAGCACCTAAGTATGCTCATGTTAAAAAATATTTTTCCATTCCAAGAAAAATGCTTATGCACAAATTTATTCTTAAACATTTGAAGTAATATATGTTTTAAATTAAGGGTATGTTGAAGTGTTTTTTGGCTTTGACACATGTTGTAGTCAAGTCAGGTATTTCAGTGATGACAAGAAGAGTGAAGCTATGTTAGAAACAATATTAAAAAATAGTCCTGTGAGCACCAGGAATAACAGCCTGATTGTCTGCAGTTTCATATGTTATGAATGTGCAGCAATGCTACACTAGGAATAAGCAGCAATACCAGATCATTGTCTCCCTTGTTATTTGTGCTGTGTTTACTGCATACATCTCATGGTTCAGTTTTCCTCCCAAAGTGTGTTCTCAGAAAAACAACTGACAAATAAATTGAATTTCTTTATTGTAAGCAATACAGTCATTGCTACCTTATGAACGTGATTTTCCTGTATCTCTCTAGATACTGCTCTGTACATGGATAGAGGAGATAAAGAGCATGCCATAAATCATTTCTGCATAAGCAAGGACAGAGAAATGGTGATTCACGCTGAATAGAACTGCTGTGTCCTCTGTGCATATATATATATGTATCTGTGTGTGTGTGCATGTCTGTGAGGGACTAAAAATGTGCCATAGGCATAGAGGCAGACAACACAACTGCCCAGCTAATTTAGAGGAGTTTTTAAGATCTATGGTAAACATAGTTCAGTTAGAGTTACTAAACTCAAGTCTTTTATTTCAAGGAAACTTACTCATAAAAGAGTGATACTCTAGTTGAAGAGAACATTCCTGGCAGAGAGAGAATGTATGACTATCATTAGAATAAGCTATATCCTCCAAGCCTTTTAAGATACTGAAATTTTGACTCATAATACCTGTTTTCCTGAATGCAGATGAAAATAATCATGACTTTTTGCGCTTTCTTAACCTGATGCTGAAAGCCAAAAATGCTTTTTCACCTTGCCAGCAAAAATTTGCTTAGAACATACACATGATTGGGATCTTGAGGTTTATTTTGCTATGCCACATTTTACAAGAAACGGTGTTCTCCATTTTCACAATATGTTATAGAATTACTGGTGTGTTTATGGTCTGTATCTCTGCTAAAAACATCATTGTGAAGAAATAAACAAAGAAACGGTGGTGAATAGAAATGAATGGGCATAGAATTTTATTAAGAATGGATATTAGTGATTTTTATATCAACTTATCAGTTTTAAATATATGCTTAATTTTCATTCATATAAATTTTTGTGAGAAAATGAATGACCATTTATGAGAAAAAATCTGAAATTGGTCAGTGGCATTCAATATAAACCCTCAAACACTCAAACTTCAGTGTTGTCTTGGTAAAAATTATTTATTGAGCAACTCCCGTTGAACTCTTTCCCTCATGGCTCACCTGGCTTAAAGCTTTGACCATGAAATTTTCATGCTTTTACAACCCAAGTGCAGCCAGAAATACAAGGAAAATAAGCCCATGGACTAGTGCAGGCTGGGCGCTGACCTGCTGGGAAGCAGCTCCTTGGTAAAGGGCCTTTGTGTCCTGGTGGACAAGCTGATCATGAGCCAGCAGTGTGCCCTGGGGTCTGAGAAGGCCAATGGTGTACAGAGATGCTTTAGGAAGAGCATTTCCAGCAGGTTTCGGGAGGTGATCCTGCTCCTCTACTCAGTCCTGGTGAGGCCACATCTGGAGTGCTGTGTCCAGTTCTGGGCTCTTCAGGACAAGAGATACACAGCTCCTGGAACAGGTTCTCCAGTGGAGAACAACAAAGGTGATTAAGGGACTGGAACATCTCTCTTATGAGAAAAGGCTGAGGGAACTTGGCCTGTCCAGCCTTGAGAAGAGACAACTGAGAGGGGACCTCACCAATATCTGTAAGTACCTGAAGGGAGGGTGCCAAGAGGGTGGATCCAGGCTCTGCTCAGTTGTGTGAAGCGATAGGACAAGAGGCAATGGGCAGAAACTGATGGGCACAGGAAGATCCCCCTGAATTTTTTCTCTGTATGTCTGCTCTGAATACTCTTGACTGTGCTCTCTACAGCAATTTTAGAGCAGCACTTCACAGTCTAGAAGGCTAGGTTACCTCAGGCAAAGAAGACACTATCCATGAGCCGCAAATTAAGGAAGCAGTAAAATGACTCTCCTCTCCTATGTAGTGGAGGATAAAATGGGAAGTAGTTATGAGGATTTAATTCCCTTTTATATGTAAAAGAGCTTTGAACTCTTCAGCAGGGAGCCCCAGGGCTGTGCAATTTTCTATACTGATGGTAAATGAATAGCNACTTAGGGTAAAAAAAAAAAAAAAAAAAAAAAAAAAAAAAAAATCTGTGGGCCTTAAATCTGTTTCCTGTGCTGTATTCCCTGAGAGATTAGGTTGCAGTGATGGTGGGGATCTAGGCAGCTTCACACTCAGAATGAGTGGCAGAAAGACTTCTACAGCTTGGTTTGTAGGATTGTGAATTTTATTCAGGGTAGTGGGAAAAGGAAAGAGGAAGGGTATGTACTATATAAGATGCTCTATAATGAGTTGGAATGTGATTTCTTAGTTCCTTCTTTTCTGAGTCTGGGGTAAATACAGGGTACATGAACTACCAGATTAGCCTGAGGTGTTTAGTTAACTCCACTTCCTTGGATTTTACTCCATCTATGATATACTCCTCACTGGCCTTCCCTTCAAAGAAGTCCCTCCTGGACCTTCAGGGTGTGAAAAGTGTCTGTGCAAGACTATTGGAGACAGGAATCAGTGAACATTTGTACATCAGGATCTCTAACCACCCAGGCATGCACAAAGTCTGGACACATTTCCTTGCATAAAGAAAGAATGACAGAAAACACACACCCTTAAGAGCAGCTGAGGCTATTGAGATGTGTCTATCTATGTCCTCCTTCATTTGGAGACTTTCCTTAAAACACCAGGGTATGCACTGTTCATCACTTTCTTCCTCTGTCAGGACATGGTTGCCCAAAATGGCTACAAAGTGGGTTTTGGTTCCCATCATTGTTACTGCGATGGGCGCCAAGTGATTATTTTATTGTGTTTCCCAGAGATAGATGTCACGCTTTGCTGTTTCCTGATGCTAAATTGCATTTTACAGCAGTCAATGGGAAATCACCCCTAAGTGTTCAGTTTTGCTGGGATGCCTATAAACACTAGAAGGGCAGCTGATTTGTTGTTCCTAGTTCTTCCTTGAGTCTCCAGTGTCCCACCATTTGCTCTTTCCATTTCTATTTTTTTTCCAGGACTTCACACATTTTGATTTTAAGCTGTCAGCTGTGCATCACATATGATACCTTTCTATTTACATAATTTTATCCTGCGTGCTAGGGAACACATGCTTCTTTACTAAAAAACGTGTAAGTAAATTTCTAAGGCTTCTGAGTATTAGAAAATACAAACAAAAGTACAACAAAACACTTATATGCATGTACTATTGGAATAGTACATACATATAAGTATTTTGTTGCATTTTTTCATCAAACAAGAATTTGGATCTCTCTAGGGTGTTTTACCTAGTACTTTATTTCACACCATGACAAACATGAGAGACCCTAGTCTCTGATGTGTTTCACAGCAAACAATTACTTTGCATTTCCTGTGTATGTCTGTGTATCTTAATGTAATATGTATTACCCATACGTAAAGATATATCCAAATGTTATCGCTGTCTTTAAATGCAGTTGGTTTTCTGTATTATTCATTCTAAAAAGTTACATCCTAGCTAGAAATGTTTTTATTGAAGACATTTGCTCATTACTTTCTTTCAACACTCATTAGTTTTTTAACAAATGGCAGGGTGATACTGCACTGCAGACAGCTCGAGGCTCTTGGTGCAAGTCCACATCTGTTGCAGATTTATGCATAGATTATCCCTATTAAGGGAATACTTTTTTTCCTTAAATTCTTAACCTGCTTCTGCTTAAGGCTGTGTTTGTTTGTTTGGGTTTTTTTGTTTGTTTATTGGGGTTTTTTTTTAACATGCTGTTTCTTAATTTTATTACTTGAAGTAAAAGGAGAGTCAAAGCTGATTACTTTTAAAAAAATCATTAATCTAGTTAATGTATCAAATTCAAAGGAGTACATTAAGTAGGTAAAAATAGTCTGTTGAAATAAGTCTATCTTTTTATTGACAGCACCACATGAACTTTGACTTCCTTGTCCTTTATCTCCTCTGTCAACCTACTTGGTCTTGACCCTTTAGGCTTTGGTGTGCTTTTTTTTTCTACTGTGGTTGAAGAAATTTTTCCATAATTTTGAATATGTTTGAAAATTCTCTTTTTTCCCCTGTTTGAAACATTTCCCATCTCTTAATTCAAATTCTTTTTGAAGTCATATCTTTCTCCTGAGGGCCAGAAATGTTCAATCACTGTATATAGGTCATGGCCACTGTGTAAAATAATAAAAGTAAAACAGAGTAAGGAGAGATGAATTGATATGGTCTGGACAAGCCTCAGGGTTTGTCTCCTAAAAATGCAATTTCCTAGGTTAAAATTTATTTTGCTTTAAAGAACCTGTGCAATAAATATGAGGCATTGCAGAATATCCTTCCATTCACAATTCTGTGAATTGTGGATGCCTGCACTGATTTTGGAAAATGCTTTCACTTATTTGCTTCATAATAGAGGAATTTTGAGTACGTGGAAGAATTTAACTTTGCTTTTCCAGTGAAGGGAAGGAGGCAATAAAACTTGTTTGACATATGATTTAATTCTGATTATGAATTCTGGTTGACCTGTTGGTGCACTGTCCTTATTTGCACGAAAGTTTGTAGAACATGGAAAGAACTCTGTGCTGCATAAGTCCTGGTTACTTACGCACTTTAAGTCAAATATTTTGTTTAGTTGCCTCACCATCAATTTAGGATCTTGGTTTTAAGTGCTGAAGTCAAAAAACATGGCTCTAAATTGTGCCTAAATTAGGAATAGGGAAGGGGTAATCGTAGGAAAATCTGATATCAATTTGAAATGTCTTTGCCCCTAAAACTAAGGAGACATAAGTACATTGAAAATTCCTTTGGCCTATTTTCCTCACTGATGTATATCTTTTTATACCACCATTATTTCTGACAAATATATCTGTTTTGAAAGACCTTCCAATTTTAAAAAATCTTCCAAGATAAGGTCAGCAAATTTTTCAATCGATATTCCAGTATTTTAAGTAAAGAGTTAACCTTTAGCACTTGGAAGTCTTATCTAGTTTGAAACTTTACAAGGGTTTTGGGAATTTTTTTCATAGCAAGTAATTTTAAAAAATTTGGTTGAGTGTTAACCTGAAAATGAATCCAGCCTAAACTCTGTCAAAGCCATTTTGCATTTTTTTCTCATGATTTTATTGGGCAGGACACCTGAAACATTGTTTTTATCATATAGTTGGTCCTGTCTTAAAATCAAACATTTTTGAATTTGAGTTGAACTGAATTACGTTTTTCTTTTAAATGATATCAGAAAAAGAAGAAAGTAAATGTAATTTTGCAGACTTTAATTAAACTTCATGAAAGTTTCATTGCAAAATCAATGTGTAGACATGTCCCATGATCTTGATTCAATCCCATACATGTCCTTGATAATGTGATGGGTTTTTCCTTAAAGTGGTCGTGTTTATGGTTTAGCCGTTATAATTGGAAGTTTAAAAAGTTGCTCTCAGGAGGGGACATATATGCCACAATGTTTTGAGGGATTTAATCTCTTATAGAAAGGATTTTGGCTAATTATCAAGCAAGAAGAAAATAATTTCATTGGTCTTTCCTTTGGGTATCTTCTGATGTTCTGACCACTACTCTGACGAGTCTGCTCTAAGTTACCTTTGGATCTTGGGTTTTATCAGCTAGAAGGTATGAAGTATATCAAAATGCTCTGGATTCACTTAGTGGAGTTGTGAAAAGGTGTAGAAAGAGAAGAGTTACTGTTTTGGATGGAAAATTGAATGTGCACTGGAAGAAACTGATATTTAAAACAATTTCCTGGAAATGTTCAAGACCACGTTGGACTTGGATTTCAGCAACTTGTTCTAGAAGAAGGTGTCCCTTCCCTAGAAAAACCCCCACAAAAAAACCCTCAAAAGCATCAGAAAAGATTTGAATCAAATAGATAATATCCACTGGGCACTGGATTGGTTTACACAATATTGAGATGATATAAGTAAGGAGCAGCATTATTTTAAAACTGAAGAAGATTTCCTTCTAGTTCTTGCACATTTTAATATCATTTCCCCTGAGAGACATGTTGGTACTCCTTAAAATATATACTTCAATAAAATGTAGAAATATATAATGAAAATAATAATTTTGTAGGAGTTTATGTGAGTTAGCAACAGAAACTTCTCTTATTCTAAAAGAAGAATGTTCATTTACTTGAAAGTACCAGAGATAAAACATAAATAATTCTTTACCTTCAATATTAGCCAGCCCTTAAGTAAGATTCTTAAAGAAGCTTGACTTTTTACTTCTTCTTGTTGTTGCAGTCCAATAAAGGGTCTGATACGGCAATGAACTGGCAGTGCGGGGATATTTCCATCCCATTTCCATTTTTACAAAATCAGATGAAGCAGTATTTCTGATTTTCAGTTTAAAATTTCAGGAATTTCTCTTGATTATATGTAAGTTTGTTACACTGGGGAAATTCACCGTCACTGACCTGCCTCGTACCTCTAGGACTTTCAGTAATTTTGGAAATGAACTCTTGATTGGCTGTTCTTTTATTTCACTCTTCCTTTTTAAACACTCTTTACATCAGTGTTCAAACCGGGCAATTTCTACCCTTTGAAAACGTGCTTCTCAGAAGCTTCAAATCATCCTTATCCCACTATTTGCGGCCAGAAAGTCATGCCACAAAATATCTTTCTGCTATAAAAACATACTTGTTTGGAAAATGTTTATAATTATACTAGAATTAACTTAATTTAGAATTACAGTACTAAATAAGCTCAAAAATTTTCACATAAATTTCCTTCTGTGTTTTTATGTCCTGCTGATGTTTTCATCTGTGTGTACTGTTTTTCAAACAATATGATTAATCACATGTTACAAAAATATTATTTTGATTACATTTGTTCTCCTTTTTAATACCGAAGTTCATATTAACTAATCATAATGTTTCCACGTGATTTGACATTTATAGCACTGTAACTGGTAGTATCATTATTGATGACTTCTCTTTTTGCTAACAACTGATGTTTGTCATTCTTGATGGTTGTTTTTTTTTTTCTTTTTTTAATTAATTCAAGACTAAAAAAGCTTGTCTTGACTGAGAATAAATCTTATTGGCAATTAAAGGTTTAAAGACAGAACAATCTTTTAAAAAATCAACTATTTACCTGTTTTCTTTTTCATCTTCCATCCTTTTAAAAATACATGGATGAAAAAAAATAGTTTCATAAATTAGGTTATACTTCTTGTCAAAAAGGTAAATATTCAATTATGATTCAGGACAATACCCAAACATCTTAATGTACTTCATAGAAAGAGTCAGCATAATTCCCTCCAATAGATGGTAATTAATGTGCTCATGAACATCCTTTCACATACATTATAGCTTCCTTTACTGCTCCCTCTTCCTAGGTTTCCGCTATCTAATTAATTTGGTAATGTAAGACTTGACAGGTGGTTTTAATTTTCTGGACCACTGAGAGGGAGACATGATACTGCAGTGAGGGAATACAAATATCACCATGATATTTATTTTAATATGATTGTTTTGGTTGGTTTTCTTGAGAATGTGTAAGGATATTTTACTGGCTTGGAACAAATAGGGACAAGGGATTTAAGCTGTTCATAGTGTCAGGTTGTCTGAGCAGCAGGACAAGACTGTCTTCCAAAAAATAATTCTCCTATGCACTTTTCCTGTCTTATGACTTTTTGATGTAAAAATATTTTTCAATGGACAAATATCATGCTATAGCACTTTTTGATACATAGCAAGAGTTTTGTAAGTTGAAGACCTTCTTTTAATAGGTGTTTCTCTGAAAAGGGGGCTTAAGGACTTTAAAAATGATACCTAAATAGTACAACAGCTGCAGAAATGCTGACAACTGGTTAAAAGAAATGCTATTCTCTTTCCCATCCATGAAAGCGTCACAAGTTTTGCCTAAATGTCCTTGAATGTATTACATGGCTGGAATGAATAACTGGATGGTTCTTTCTATTTTGCTCTTACTGCTGCAATAGTGGATTGGCTTGCAGTTCTGGATGAATTGTTACTAAAATGTGCAGGAGAGGCAAGAAATATTTCCTACTCGCTTATAGAAAATTGAGACATGGCATAGATCAAGTGGCATTCTTACAAAATGTAAATGCTAGGGGTAATAGAGGCAGTTTTAGGTGAAAGGACCCTAAAATCAGATTTCTTGAATTTTGATGTATTTTACTATTCACTGGAACCTCTTTCTTTACACACTGTGTCCCTACTCTTAAGGCAGAACTAAAGCACAAGAGATTTTGTTCTATTTTATATTACTTACAGACACATAGATTCAAAATTACTTGGTAAGTGAATGTTTCTGAAGCAGTCTTATCTGTGTTCCAGCCTTCTGTAAAGCTCATGTGTGGTAAGCTATGCACCTTCTGAATAAAGTAAAAAGACTTAGAAGAGATAACCTACTTGTACAAAGCAGCAGAGTATTAAAAAGCAGAAGAATGACAGAAACATTCATATAATATATTAATTAATCAGCCTTGTCTCTTGGTTTGTGACCTGGTTACTTACCCATTGCACATAATTCGAGTATCCCAGCCTCAGATAACCTTGGGAACTCTTGGCCAGTCCTACACTTGCAAGAGAGGGAGGCAACAGTACTGGAGCAAATTACTTTTTATGAACACTTAAGGACTCACTCAGGTGGAGGAGTGGAGCCTTGCTAAGCACTGCCACAAGAAAATGTAGTGGAAGTTCATTCTCAAAATTTCAGTCTTCTTTGTAGTGGGATAGGTTGGGAATATAAAAGATTGTTTAGAGAATGTAAAATCTGGAATGGAAATTCCAGATCTTTTAGCTGACTCCTAGTGGAAAGATGATTATGCAATGGTGACCCCATGAATTCAATAGATGGTTGCACTGTCGTCAAGACAGCACCCTTCATGAAGGGCTGCAACATCTGAACAAGGAGATTATGTTTAAAGTGATCATAAAATCCTTTAAAATCATCAAATCATCTAAGTTGGAAAATACCCATAAGATCATTGGGTACAACCATTAATCCAACACTGCTAAGCCCACCATTGAACCATGTCCCACAGTGCCACAGCTCTTTTAAATATATCAAGGAGTGGTGGTTTAAACACTTCCCTGGGTAAGCTCTTCCAATGCCTGACTGCCCTTTCCATGAAGAAATTTTTCCTAATATCCAATCTAAACCTCCTCTGGTGAAACTTGAGGCTGTTTCCTCTTGTCCCGTTGCTCTTGCTTATTTCTTGGAAAAGAGACTGACCCCCACCTTAGTACTACACCCTTTCAGGTTGTTGTAGACAGTGGCAAGGTTGCCCCTCAGACTCCTTTTCTCCAAACTAAAGAGCCCAAGTTCCCTCAACCACTCAGACATTTTCTGTAGACCCTTCACCAGCTTTGTTACTCTTTGGACACACTCCAGCATCTTGATGTCTTTCCTGTAGGGAGCGGACCAAAACTTAACACAGGATTTGAGGTGTGGCCTCACCATGATGTCTGTTGTAGTTTGGCTAAAGAGACAGGGAAAGACTTTTTCCACTTTCCTATATTCAATACTATGGATGGTAAAATACTGCTCCTGTGCTTCCATTCTTATCTGATAGCACATTAAATCTGGTACAACCATACTGACCTAAGCCGTTTTCCCAAATTAAAAATTCCTTGCGGCTTCCCTGTGTGTAGGCTTTGGTCATGGGATAGTTTACCAGTGGAATGCTTGTAAGCAGCACAGTGAGAGTATCACCTAGGGATTGGTTACCTTTGAAAAATCATATTCTATTTGGAGTGCCTAAAAATGAATTGAAGTCTACGAAGTCAGATTCGAAAACTGAATGCACACTGAGTAAATGGGCAACCTTTTCTGTATGGGATGCTAAAAAGCAAAGACAATATAAAAGAGTGAATTGCAATAGATATTTAGTGAAACCAGATGACATTCCATCCACACACGTTCATGAGTTTGTCATAGACTAAAGGAAAAAACCCAAAACTTTTGTCAAAAGTGTCACCAGTACATAAGGCCATGATCAACTTTTTACTGAGCTCAAGCAGGACAGAAGTGCTACTTCATTATCACTTTACTCTGCTTTTGAATTCCAGCAACACACACAAAATGGTAGAGGGACTCAGGAACTCATTTGCAAGATTAGAGAAAGGATCCTGTTTCCATGATATTTTTTTTTTTAATTGACATGATTCTGTTTGTCATACTACCTGTTGCCCTAGGTATTTTGCTTAAATATTAATCTATTATTAAATATTAGTCCAGAGAAAAATGGCAAACTGAATCACACATTTGATCAGTGACTCTGCATGTGCTGCCACTCATGTTTGAAAGCATGTTCAGCTTTTAACAGATCAACTGTCAGCTTCGTGTCCATTCTCACCTCCTTTCTTTCCCCTATGTTTTCTGAAGAAGTGGTTTTGTCAAATTACTTGATGACAGCTTTCCTTTTTAAAGGTCTGCCTGGCCTTGATGTACAATCTTAGGTATTTTGACTTTCTGTCATGAGCACTTGGACAAGATTCCAGTCACTGTTTATCAGTGGCATAACTCTGTAGTGTCAGATCTGAATTAATCCCTTTAATGAAATATTCTTTAGGAGAAGGTAAATGGCTGTCCTTGTAAACGGAAGGCTGCATGTCCTAACTTCAAAAATCCCGGAATAATTCTGTTTCCTGAAAGACAGAGAGAAATGTTTTTCCAGAGAGGAGATGGCCAAGAACGATTGACCTGAAAGTAAGTAGAAGAGGAATGGCTTCAGGATTTTCAAGAGTCTAAGGGGATCCTTAATAGTTCAGAAATAAAAAGCTAAGGAAAATCATGATTCCTTGAAGCTCTTCCTCTCTGAGCTATAGTGAGCAGCAGACAGAAAGGATACTGAGACATGGAAAATTAGGCAGCTGCCTGTTAAAAGGACTGTGTGTACAAACCAGAACAGGCATTTCTCTCCTGGCACAGGGTTGGCTAGAAATAACAGTTGCTTCTCTCCTGTTGAGAGGCAGCAGTGAAAATGCATGGAAAATGAAGCCAGTAAGGAGCTCTAAAATTTGCTAAATGTACACCTGGCAAAAGAATGCAATGCAGCTATTTGTTTGGGCCATCTGCTTTTGGACAAATACAAATAGTTCATTAGAAACCAGCATTAGATAATTGTTTACAAATGCCATCTCAAGTAAGATTCTGGCTCCTCTAAGGTTGCTAAAAGCAGACATTCTTAGGGAAAAATGTCATATATCTTTCCAGAGTAGAAGTCTAGTGATTCTTTTGTCTTCAGAGTATCTAAATTACTATAGTCTATGAATATTAATGCTAAAATTTTTTTTTAAACAGTATCAACTATAACTTGACCATTCTGACAAACAGTAGGTTTGGCTAGTAAACAAAATGTGATTAATCAATATAATTTCTTGACACGAACATAAAGTGGATTTCCTATGGCACAAATCTTACTATGGCAGGAGATCTCTTTGCAATATGGGACTACCTTAAGTGAAAAAATAAGGCCAAGTGTGCACAGTCAGTAGAGTGCATGGAGCATTAAAGAATAAGGAAAAATTACAATGTCTCCTATTTAGAAATGAAGATGTTTGATATGTTAATATAAGTTAGGGATAACTAACTTGTAAAAAATACAGTTATTGCAATCCAAGTTTGGAAAAATATCAGTAATAATTTCTGTTATTAATGTAACTCACAACTGTTGTATTCTCTCCTTGGAAGAGTTTCCTTTACTTCCATCCACAGAGCAATGGCAAGGAACTTCTGTAGGGCTCTAGTGTCTGTTTTTCTCTGGCGATGTATGAGAAACTAGCTCATGGGACTCTTTGTCCAGCCATGGCTTAGTATTTCTGGAAAACAAAAAGGTCATAATGTAGAGAGATCAAATATGTTAAGACAGAATATCTGTGGTTCAAAAGCAGCCTTGAGAAGATGTGAGGAACTCATACCGTATGTGTCCAAGGATCACTGGTGTTCTAATGCATGAAATATGACTGAGCCAGGTAATCTCATTCTCCTCTTCTTCTCATTGATTCCTCCTACTCACTTTTTTTCCTAGCACCTCTGACTCTCACTGCCTATTGTGTGGTTAAAGGTAAACCAGCAGCTTTGCTTTGTAGTGCTACATATATGAAAGCTTAAAACAGTGTGAAAGATAAGGGCTCTAATTCTCAGTTTTACACTGAGAAGTAAATGAACCCTAGGGAAAAAAGATAACGAGGACCGCAAAAAAAGACAAAGAAATAACCGAGAAATATATTAAAGTTTCCTGGCTGTCTTGTAAGTATCATCTAATGCACAATTCCTGTTGGCAAACAGATATAGGAGAGGAAGAAAAAGCAGGAATTTAAGATGTAAAAGCTGCATATATGTAATGACTATGTAAATGCTATTGCACTAAGAACCTGATTAATTATCCCTAATTATAAAAATAGGTTTCTGATTTTTTATTACTTAATAAGTATATAAATAGTATTTTTCTTTTAAGGCAATATTGACATGATAACCCTCTACAAACTTAAGTTGTAAAATTGGTACATATTACAGAAGCATGATTTTCACTAAACTCTTAATTTATTTCATCTTTTAATGACATAGTAGTTAATTAAGTAGTCTTGAAAATGCCCTCTTAAGTCTACAGATGAAAAGGAGTATTTTATACATTTATAAAGATAAATAGTAATAGATGATACCTTCCACTGAATTCTAAATAAATGCAAGTCCTCTTTAAAATATGTCTTTGTTTCATAGATATTTCTAAATTGGATGACATCCAATTAAAGAGAGCTGAATTACAAAGAAACAAACAATAAAACCATAAAAGAGCACTCTAATTGGGTTATAAATTTGCTCATAGGCTGGTTGGTCTTTCCTTGCCCCATCCCCAACCATAAATTGGATGGTGTTTTTTAAAAAATGCAGACACTTATTTTCATAGTGATGTGTATATAAAATAATCAACAAAGCTAAAACTATGCAGTTCAATTTCATCTGTTTCTTCCTACAAATATTAATAAATATCTTATCTTAATGGCTCACCTAATCCAAATAGCGTGGATTTCTGATTTTGCCTGATGAAAATCTATTCACATCTTTTGTGAGACAATTGTACTGAGGATGTCAGGGCAACAACATCTTTAATTTGAATTGTGTATATGTGGCTTAAGAACATAAAGCAAAATTGCAGTGCAATATAGTGAAAGCTGTAAAATATAACAATCTTATTAAAGCAGCCTCCTATCTTCAAGTAAACAGCCCCAAAGTGATACAAGAGTGGTCCTTTACCTTCACTAGAAAATGTGCCTCCATTTTTGCATTTACAATAAGAAGGTTTGGGGAGCTGTTTGTTCTCCCTCTGCCTTTCTTTTGGTGCACGTATTCAAAAAGTCTGAAGTTCTGATTCAGGAAATATTTTCTGCTATCTGGATTTCTGTGAGAATGTTCATAAATTGAGGATTTTCTGTAGAATCAAGAAAGTCATGGCTGGTGGCTTTCACCAATAGATCTGACAGTGTTGTATAAAGGGTTGTTTTTCCCAAAGTGATGCACAGAGAAGAGGAGGTTACCAGTGAGGCCAGAGGCTGAAACAAAATTGTATTGAGGGTCCTGGTTCTTTGTATTGCTTTTTCTTCACTCAAAAATTCAGAAACAGATAAGACCCTGCACTTGGGTTTTTACTTGCTCTCCACCTGCATTGACTGACCATAGTAACTGGCTTTATAAACGCCCTGTATTGTGGAGTTGGCTCTTTTGCCACCCGGAATGGCAAATATTTTATGCTGTAGGTATGGTGAGGCAGCTCTCTGAGAGCAGGAAGAAAAGGGGTTGGAGCAGAAACATTAGCTTCTGTTAGACAAGTGTATATTAATGGAGCAACAGACCAGACGCCATATAGTGACTTCTTTCAGTCTGAAACAGCGGCAGTCAGAAGCAGCAACAGAAGTGAAATCCAGCTTTTTCATCACTACCCAGATTTTTTGGCTTGCAGAATACCTCCAATGTATTCCTCAGTGAGTAATTTCATCTAGATTTAGACTGAGCAGTTAGCAAACATAACTACCTTTCCTGCTCCCTTAGTTCCCTGGTCAACCCTAACCTCCTGCACTAAGCTGCAGCTCTCCCGTGGGAATGGAGGCAGGGGATGGAGGACAGTCCTGGTCAGGCCTCCTGCCCCAGAGAGCTGTAGTGCTGCTGGATGGCATGGCTCACAGCAGGTGCTTGGAAGCATGCCAAAGCCCTGGAGTGGCTTGAGTCTTATTTAATGATTAACCTTTGCAGGAGGAGACACTCACCTGCAGGGCAGGGCAGGGTGCTTCTGCTAGATGCTGTGTTGGCACATGCTCCTGGTGAGTTCAGAGAGGAGCTGAAGTGGGGCAGGGAGCAGAAACTGGAGTTTCTGTCTTGTTCCTCTGTGTTTACAGCTTCTTATTTCTTACTTTTAAGGGTGCATAGGCTGCATCACGTGACATTCTTCTCTCCCTAAAATAGCATGTCTTTTTGGATGCCTTAATATAGGCTTCCAGCACCATTTCAAATGGCTTGACATATCCCTCCTGACCTACAGATGTTTTTTCTCTAGGGTACTGGTCTCGTAGGTTCTGTATGATGACTGAAAGCCCTGTGTCGATGTCTTGAAAGTTTTAGGATGTATTCAATGTCAGTCAACATTCATATTTAGATACCAAAATTATTCTTTGTCTGTATTGCTAAGGGACCATTTTCTTATTTAAATATTATCTTCCTATACCAGCAATTTCTCAATAAAGCCAAACAATTCAGTTCAAATGTAAACCCACTGATGTGAAGCTTGTTATAAGAATATACAGCCAGGGCTCTTAAGCAAGCATCCTTCCACAAGGTACCACCCTTAGAACTAAACAGTCCTGTGGGTGATTCTTCGAGTCTGTCCTGACTGAGCTAAGAGACAACTTCTGTTTTTACAACAGTGGTTATGAAGTTTGGAGGATAATCAAATTCTTTGTTTGTAAGACAACATATCAAAGGACAGTCAGTTCCCCTTTATATTGGTTTCTTATTTTTGTAGATGTGAGTATGAAAAAAATCAAGACCAAATTTGGTTGTACATTTTACCTGTGGGTTGACTTATGTAGGTTATTTGCTCTTTCTTAATTGTGCTCTGTGCTTGGTTACCTAATTTACATGTCAATAAATTTATTGGCAGCAGAAGCCTCTCCAAGAGCTACAGCAGACAAGTGTTGCCTGGGTCACAGTGGATTCTAAATTATGTATACACCTGATTGTGCATAAGAAGCCTTGTTACATGTAAACCAGAATTGTGACAGAAGAAATGATCATTCTCCAAATGTTTGTGCAAACAAAAAAGGAGTCTCCAATTTGAAAATGAAAGATGCATCACTTCAGCTGTGGCTGCCTGACATTGGCTGCTTGGTATGTTTTCTTCTTGTTCTAGATAGCTGCTGCTTTTCGTTGATTTGAGCTGCCTATATAGTTTTGGCTCTGTTTTTTT
>VZTH01016869.1:57288-70964 GCA_013397815.1 Aleadryas rufinucha
GCTTTTATAGTTTTGGCTTGTTTTTTTTTTTTTTTTTTTTTTTCCCCTCTTTTATTGGCTATCTTGAATTATCTTAATTGACTTTTTGGCTTATGCTTCTGACTGGCTGTTTTTCTTCCAGCTATCTTATTTCTGTTTTGAAAGTATCCTTATAATATTTAATGGGTATTAAAAAAGTGTTATATCTAAGAGCTAATACAGTGCTCTCTGAGCCACTACGGTGCTGTCTTTGCATTTAACCACTCATTTTGCCTTACATGGTATCCCAGTATAAATTTTTAAATTTATTATTATTTAATTTTTAAATATTTTAAATATTCTAAATATTTAAAAAGTTAACTTGCTCTTGATCTATACTGGTGCAATTGAGAAAAAAAAGTGCAATTGTAATATGTCAGCATGTAAATCCTCCAAACAAATATCTGGTCTGGGAAAAAAAAAAAAATGGAATTTTTGGAGGAGTTTGAATTGGTTTGCTTATTTCCTAGCTGAGGTTCAGCAGGATTTCTGCATCAAGAACTACACTGCGTTCTCCGAAAATTCATATAGAAACATTCCAGGTAGATTTTTGACCCTCTGGAATAGATGGCATTAGCATTAGCCAGAAATTCACCGTGTGGGCAGCCACCACACAACACAAGTTAATACACATGCATGCAAATATTTATTATTGTTAGTACTTCTTTCACACCAGATTGTTAACACTAACTAGCTGATTGTTCCAAGAATTTTTCAAGTCTTTGTTGCTGCCCATTTCTCTTTGGTTTTCTGATCATGGCTGGAAGAAAATCTTAAAGAAGAGTGAGACTTCCCAGGGAGTATCACCTCCCTCAAACAGGTGTGTGCAGAGGCAGACACAGACGAAAAACACGAGCCTCAAGTGTGATGCTGATACCTCACAGATGCAACTTGTGCTTGTCTGAGAAAGCAGCTCTTGTCCACATGTCCAGTATACAGAAAGACAAGTCAGCTTAAGTCTCCTGTGGCCTGATTAGCTTGAAACTGAAAAGCAGTGTATCAGTAATCTCAGCTAGAAGGTCACAAACACTGCACTTTGGTGTAACTCAGTGCCCATAGGTGGTCAGGGGAATGTGAGTATTTATTCCCTAAGACAATTGTGTGAAAGCCAACTCTGTTTTCCTGCAAACTGGAGCAGTAAAGTAGTTTTCACATAGTCCAGGCAGCTGTCAGGCAAGAAATTGCAGCTGCCTCAGCAAGTCATTTGGCTGTAATACCTAAGTTTTAGCATGCTTTCTAATCTGGATACAGCAGTGAGGGTGAAATCATTGCCTGAGTCAGATTTTTGTGCTTCGGCCCAGTTCAAATCTACCGTATAAATATACCCAGAAAATGGAACTATAAATGCATAGATTTGCTTGACAGATCTGTATTTCAAAAAATGAGAAAAGTAATCCTAAATAGATACTCTCAAAATTAATTGCCTTTTTTTCCCAAAATGATATGACTTCAGTGAGTTCATCAGAGTAAAAAGTTTCTACTGAACTTTGAAACATCAGTGTTGCAATATTTATTGTTAATTTGGCATACTCTTTTTTTGATTTGTTTTCCCCCAGCTTTAATTGATAGAAAAATTTGTCAGAAATAATGTTTCATATGCTATTCCTTTGCACTGCAAATTCTTGTGCTCTGTCTTGAAGTGTTAAAAATTCATTGCACCTAAATCAATACCAACTTTTAAATGGGTACCAAATCCTAGAAAAATGTTTCAAATTATCTGTGCACTCTCCTCTCTCTGGGAAAAAGAAAGGTGACATTTTTCAGTCTTTTCCTTTGCAATTGCATTAGGGATTAGGATAATGAGTGCTAGCATTGCAGACTGTAAAAATGTGTTAGTTTTGACTAGAAAAACAGTATGGAAAAACAAATCAAGCAGCAAAGGGAATTGCTGAAGTCAAGCACTGGAACTTCCTGCTATTCAAATATGTTTTATTTTTCTTTTTCTAATTAATTATAATAAACTAGCAATATTTTTATTAAAGTACATAATTTTAAAAAAGGATTAATTTGTGGCTCTACCTGGTTTATATTCAGTTGAGTCCAAGGACAGGATTTGGACTATAGCTGAAATGTCTCTGCATCTACCTCTGCTGTCTTCTAGTGGGTGTAAATAATCTGCATGGAAGTTTTTAAGCTGAGCTCCTTCAAACATCACGGCTGAATTGGCAGGCATGATGACAGAGGTATTATCATTGCTGGAACCACATCCCTTCCCCCTGCTTTCTGCATCCACTTTATGCTAAGGTGAGACCTAGGGCTTCACTGCTCCCTTGTGATAAGTGCTGGTCTTTCAGGACACTCAGGGGGTGATGGATCTCAACTTTATTTTGGTTGGGGATTGATACATTTAACAAAGTGTACCCTTAAATAACTTCTATAATGAAATAGAGTTTTAGCACTTTTTTTTCTGTGTTTTGTTTTAATCTGTTCTAAACAAAATCCTGTTCACAGTGCTTCCAGAGTTGCTGCTTGACCTGAGTTCAGCTGTGTGGGAAGTCATTAGATCTCTGCTGAAAGCCTTTGCCACTCAACAACTTCTCGATAGACAATTGCCCGCAGTGCTCAGTCATGGAGAAGTCTCAAGAGAAAATGAGCAGATGAGCAGAAGAAAGCAAAGAAATAAACGAGGTTGGACAACAGAAAGTATTTAGCTGAGCTGTATTTTTGTGAATAATAAGCTTCAGTATTGATGAAAAATCAGTATTTCCAGGAGAATTATTGTTTCTGTATAATTTAGGCATTTTAACTTATTTTACAGAAAATAACCCAAATATTATCATAGGATTATAGAGTGGTTTGTGTTTGGAGGGACCTTAAATTGTCTAGTTGCAATCCCTGCCATGGGCATGGGCACTTTCCACTAGACCAGGTTGCTCAGGGCCCCCTCCAATCTGTCCTGAAACACTTTGAGGGATTTAGCATCTACAGTTTCTCTGGGCACCCTGTTCCAGTGTCTCATCACCCTCACAGTAAAGAATTTCTTCCTAATATCTAATCTAAAGCTACTCTCTTTCAGTTCAAAGCCATTAGGCCTTGTCCTATCAGTACATGTCCTTCTAAAAAGTTCCTCTCCAGTTCTCTTGCAGGGCCCTTCTAGGTATTGGAAAGCACTCTAAGGTCTCCCCAGAGTCTTCTCTTCTCCAGGCTGCACAACCCCAGCTGTCTCAGCCTGTCTGCATAGGAGAGGTGCTCCAGCCCTCTGGACTCATTCCTACAGATTCACTTCTTGTTCTGGGGGCCCCAGAGCTGGGTGCAACACTCAAGGTGGGTCTCAACAGAGCAGAGCAGAGGAGCAGAATCCCCTCCCTTGCCCTGCTGACCTCTCTGCTTGTGATGCAGCCCAGGACATGATTGGCTTTCTGGGCTGAGTGCACATTTTTGGCTCATGCTGAGCTACTTGTCCATCCACATCCCCAAGTCCTTTTCCCCATCTTAGTTGTCCTCCTTTGGACACTCCCTAATAATTTAATGCCTTGTATTTTGGCACACAAAACTGCCCCCAGCACTCGAGGTGAGGCCGCCCCAGTGCAGAGCAGAGCGGGACAATCCCCTCCCTTGCCTGGCTGGTGATGCTGTGCCTGATGCTCCCCAGGACACGCTTGGCCCTCCTGGCTGCCAGGGCACTGCTGACTCACGGTCAACTTGCCATGAAAAAGGACCCCCAGGTCCCTTTTCACAGCACTGCTTGCCAACCTCTCGTTTCCCAGTCTGTCCATACATCCAGGGCTGCCCTGTGCCAGGTGCAGGTCTCTGCAGGGCCTCTCTGTCTTTGCACAAGTCCAGATAGACAGGGGTCAACAGAAAAGTGATGTTATTTTCTATCACATTCTCATAAAGTGTCTCAGGTTCAAACAAAATAGTAATGAATAACTAGTAGACTTTTTCTTATGTAAGAAAGTCTTTCCAGGTATCGATCAGAATAGCTGGGCTGCTTTGCAGGAGCGGGAAAATGAAGAGGAGGCTAAACACGCATGCTCTGCTATGGTTATTATATTTCTGAGAGAAACGAAATAGAGAAGATCTCTACACAAATAAGTCCACCACATTTTTCCTGCACCACAGTAAATACAGACTGTGTCAGAGCCCACATAGTGGTTCTGCCCTCAGGGCATAGGAATTTTCATATATCTATCCTTTTCCAGTCTGTAAGTGATGATGAATAAGAGCAACTTTGTTAGCTCTGTGCCTCCTACATCACATTATAATGGTTCCTCCAGTAAAGAAATGTCTTAAAGATGATGAGGCTCTAGAATTGGGGAATAGGAAAGAGGTGGATTTTTTTCTAATGTTTGACAGCTCTCCCGAACAAATGCACATTGAGCTTGGACAGAGGCTAAGAGCATCCAGGAAACTGGCAAAATGCTAGTGCTGTAAAGACGGTTTTTCATTTTTTATTGTGACATTTTAGCAAGCAACAGAAGAAGTGAGACACTGCCAATGCAGCAGAAGTCAGGAAAGGGAAGGAAAAGTCAAATGAGAAAAAAGGGAACATGCAAGGGGAGCTTGTGTCTGCTCCTTAGTGTCATTAACTGTCATCAAACTCCTCATCACCCTGGATGTGGTTGTGTCTCCTGATGTTCACAGTAAGCCAAGAACCATTTTGAGGAATGGAGAGCAGCATGATCAGTTCAGTACAGCACAGGTACAAAGAAGATCCATAGTCTAATGCTCTTTCATTTATAGAGGCAGGTACCACATCTTTGTTCCCTGAATTGTGTGTATTTGCTATGGGCACAAAAATCTACAGAGTCCTAGCATGGGACAGAAAGGCAAAGAGAACGTCTTACCCATTTTGTCTCATTAATGATCTGCTTTTGCACACAATTTTCGGCAACTGCAGAATATGGATCATCCTCCAAATATGGTATTTAGATCAGAAAAGCTTTTATAGTTAAGGCTTTATTTGAAAATCAGCCTATTAAAATCATGTAAATTTTTGAGTTGTCTTTAGATCAGTATCAGTCATTGAGAGGTTAAAGGAAGAGTAAGAGGAAAACTAAAAAACCTAAAGGAGGTCTTGGGGAGCCCAAAATGGTAATGGGAAACTCTAAAAGTACAAAGAAAGGTCTGATCTTTGCCTCCTTCAGACACATCTTGCCCTTCCTACACTTTCTTCAGACTCTCTTTGTTTCCATCAGTGGAGCATCTATTAGTACTGTCCTTTGGGAGAGGCAGCTCATATGGTCTGGTTTTCTCCATTACTGCTGTGAAGTGTATTGACCTGTGGTTTCCTTACATACTTATCAATTTCCTTGCAGTCTAATTGGAAATTTTTGTGAAAGATTTGAAGCATGACAAAAGGGATATTCTTTTTCTTCCCATTGAAATTGAGTAAGAAAGCGAAGGGTAGTAAGAATGCAGTTAATGTTGTAAGGTCTTTGAAATGCATTCTGGGGTGACATTGCCATGAAAATTAATTCTTGTACATTTGTTTGACTGATCAGAAGTTTTGAAATCAAGTATGTGGAATAGATATATATTTGTAAATATTGCTAGAATAAAAATTTCTAGAGAACAGATTTTTTTGTTAAAAGTTGTAAAACCAGTAATGATTTTGGCCTTCTCCAGATTATGCTACTTTGATTATTACTGTGTAACTATTTTTACTTGGAAATTAATTTACACTGTTGACCATTATTTACCTCCAGTTATGTCTGCAACTACCAGTGTACATAGGAACTCACTATATATTTTAAGATAATTTATCATTTAATTTGCAACTCTGGAAAAGTAGTTGCAATGCTTTGTTCATGAGATTTTTTGAGAGAGAAAATGTTCTGTTTGCTCAGCTAAAACTAGAGGTTTTAAAGTTGGGTATTATCTGAGCATAAGTTTATCATTTTCAAATTGATCATATAGTTGAGTCCAGACCTGTGCTTTAGCTTGTTAAATGTTTAATATCTTAGATCCCCTACTCACAAGTACTATCTTTTGGCATATGAATCAATATTTTAGTGACCTACATCCTGCGGGGAGGAAACAACCCGGACTTTTATGTGGAGGTTTCAGCAAAAGCCATGTGCAACATTCAAAATGTCTGCAGTCTTGGCCATGGTTTGGTTCTCTTTCTGTGTAATCAGTTTATCTCTGGGAGCCAGAACTCACAACATGGTAAAGTAAAACATTTCCAAAGCACTGTAATATTTTGAGTGTCAGTAACCTTGCTTGATTTAGACAAGCATTCACATTCTGAATTCAATATCTCAAAAATTCATTAGCTGTTAATTAACTCAAGCATTCTACTTTTGATAACCTACAGTGCTTGATATAATAAAACAAAGAAAATGGTGTTAATCATTGAAATGTCCTATAAATTGATACTGTTGCATATTAAACACAGCAACTACATTTGGCTCAGGAGAGCTACTTCATAAATGTCTGCTATAGCCTTTGGTTACTGAAATCCTAAATTGCCCATGCATTTGCATGAGCTATTGATTCCAGAGTTATAGAAAGCTTCCATATACTCACCATTTGTGCATATATTTTTCCCACAACCTCAGAAAAGTACTGGCTGAAATAGGAGATTTCAGTCATACAACATAATATTTAACTCAATAAAACAACATGTAAGCTAGAAAGTTCTGGCAAATGACGAGTATATCTTCTGTTTCACTCTTAGGTTCAGCAGAGGGTTCTCTTAATTGACAGGTGTGAACAGAGTTTGCCTGGATGAGTGCCTCCCTTTCTGGCACTGCTAGTGATTCCAGTACACTGAGTTTTGTGGAGAGGCTTTGGTGGGCTTCGTTGAACTGGGTCTTGATGGACAAGATGGTTTGTGCATCAACTATTCAACTTTGATAGAAATATTCATACTTACAGGAGACATACCTTAGACAATCATGGTTTGCTCAAAATGATTTATCCCTCGTTGTTTTCTGTGCATGCAGACTATAAGTACTGCCAAAGTTCATGAAAAAACTCTCTTATTTTGGCTAAAGGCACTTTTAATCAAACACCATTAGTGTTTTTATCATTTTGGGGAAAAAAAGGCAAAATAAACCCAAAACAAACAAAAACAAAACCCAAATCAACTTTCAAGAATGTTTTTAAAAGTATTTCCATCCAAAATACTTTTTTCCAGTTAAGTCCTTCTTAGATGTCAAAACATTCCAAGCTCAGATGTAATTACTTCTGTCTCTGCAAAAGCCTCACACACTTTAATTTCTCTGTTTGGATGCTCTCCAGTGTTGTCTCAAAAGAAATATAGGCTTTCCATGTGTTTATTAGTATTCTAACAGTCTACTGTGAAATTGTAATAAATAAAAAAAAATAAATGGCAGTGAGGCTGTTGCTCACATTTGCCATATGCAGAATGCCATAGAGTCCCAGCTCATACTGCTATTTAAGGTAGCTCCTACCTTGAGAGGAGTTCTGCTCCAGGGTAAACCGAAAATATTGCTGTAAATCTGTGCTGGGAGCTCTGTTTACTGATTTTCCAATTCTAATAAGGAAGCAAGCTCTATTAAGTGGAAAAAGCCAGACAATTTTGCTATGGAAGATTTTATACTGAATATTTTAGAAGGGGCTTAGGGTGCCTAAGCTCCCTTACCTGTCTCAGGATATTGCACACACCACCAAGTGAAGCAGAGAGCGCCCTATCTGTTTGACACAACTTTAGTTTCCCTGTTGAAATATGGAAATGTAGGATCCATTTCCAAGGATGCAATAGCTATTTCCCTTCAAATACACCAGAGTAGAGGACTGATGTGTAACAACTCTGAAAAAAGAAGTAGTAGTTATGTTGGAGTTGTTAAGGCTGGATGGCATCAATTTTGAAAATAGCTGCAGTTATCTGCAAATAAGTGCAGTTCTTAGGTTTGAGCAGGAATGTAGGAGACTGTTGACTGCGGTGGCCTTAGCAGTATTCACTACTACGGCCTTAATTTTGGGGCTGTTAGGGCTTTTTTCTTTAAGAATAGGAACATTTTTATTAATTATTATCCTGTTACCAGATAATTTATTTTGCAGTGAAGTCCACAGGAAACTACAATTTTGTCTTTATAAAGTTTTCATTAGAACATGCAGGTAATGTATTTACAGATTATATGTTTCATCCAAAAAATACTGTTAAAAAATGTAGTGTTTTTCTTTGCAATTTTTCAACACAACATGAATATTAACTAAGAAAATGGTATTAAGAACTCAGTTTGCTTGACATTTTTCACTTTGGTCAAACAAACAAACAAATGAAGTTCTAAGCAAAAAAGAAAGCAAACCTTTGTGTTTTTCACATTTCCTTAAAAAAACAACTAAGCAAATGAAAACCTCCAAAAATTTACAATACCTGTAACCTTTAATTTCTTCTCATTTGAAAAAAAAAATAGATACAGGCGAAAAAAAACCAACAGAGCAGGAATAGAAATGAGAGATTTATTTTTAGTTTGGAGAAGATGGAAGTAAAAGCTGCAAGTGAATTTTGAAACATTGGAAGCAGTAGTTCTACACTTAGTAGGTTAATATTTAGTATTGGGACTTTCCTGAAAAAAAATCATATGAAATCTTTCCGTTCATCAGTATTTGAAACATTTATAGTTTTGAGTAACTGTAGTGTGAAAGAGAAATTCTAACTGTAGAAGGCAAAATGCAGTGTACATATAGCCTGTCGCAGAATATGTTAGTTAGAAGCTGCATTTCTCTTGTAGTAGAATACAGCTTAAAATTGATAAATAATTGTGGATTTTTAGGTTTTATTTCCACATTTCATTGACATATTTATTTTAATTATATGAAGCTTAAATTACAACTCATATGGTGTTTGTAGTTAAATAAGATGTCCTGGTTTTGTCAACAAATGACTTTGCCATCTTTCAAGGGATCTGTATTACTGGTGATTAATGCCAGGTTAGTTCCTTGATAATGATAATAAATTTCAGATGTAGATCTAGTTTTATTTCAGGCAGTCTATGTTAGCACATGTACCTGTCTGTCATCAACAGTCATTCTCAAAGACAAGTGCTTTGAATCCTGATATCTCCATATATCTTAACTGTTGTTCAGAAATAGTCAATAATTTCACTAGACTGCTTACAATTCCATTCAAATCACAGTTCCAAGACACTTGGAGTCAAGGTAGTTACTTACCACTGATAACTGCGGAGATCTACTAGTTTCCAATGTGTAGATACAATACCAGCAGGAATATTTAATTCAGTGGCCCTACCTTCCTCATGCGGGAGTCTATTTTCAATTTCAAGAGTCAACCCGGTACACTGAGTCAGTGTGCAGGAAATATATCTGTTATACATTTTTTATGAAAAACTAGATTTTCTATTCCCTTCTTATGCTAGGATAGGATTTGTCTTGTAGAGGCAGAAGTTCACTGCTTTTTGTCTTTAAGTATGATACATATGAATACACTCCTAAAGGTATATCTGCATATCGAAACCTAGTGAGGCAAGTTTCGTTTTTCATTTGGATGTTGTTGTGGTTTTTTCCTCTCCTTTTTTTTCTTGACAGCGATGTCACTAAAGCAAGGACTTGTATAGTCTCTTTTCACGGCCAGAACATACTCTGTGTAATTCAAGCTGCTACAAAACTTTAATAGAGCTTTTTTGGGAGTTTTTAGAAATTTGACATATGCCTCTTAGGGTAAAAGCAGGAGTAGCGAGTAGTGCTTTATTCAGACCTTTGCACATTCTTCCATCATTTGTACTTCCTCTGGCTTCATTCTGGGGCCCTGTGGGGGAGCTATAGAATAGCACGGGGAAAATCAATGCTGCTCTGAATAGTTTTAGTGGGGGCTACTGAAGAATTTATTTGGGATGATAAAAACAGGCGTATATACCTCAGGCACTGTTTCCCAGCTATGTAGAACTGAAAGATTTTCTAACCTTTCTGGAAAACAGGAGCAAAAAGCCTGAGGACAACCTAACACAATACAGAGAAGAGTAAATTTAAATAATTGTTTCTTAGATTTTTCTTGTTTTGTTTTATATTTTGCACCTGTTTTGCAGACTGTCATTTGGTGTCCAGTGAATAATCAATGATTTATAGGCTAAAGATTACGATGTACTTTTATAACTTATATACTACCAACCAAAAATATCAGTCAGTTCTTGATAATGTTTTAACTGTGCCCTTGTGAAAGAAAAGGTAAGAACCAGGTAGCTGTTTTGGGGCTAAAGAATCACTGAAGTAATTCATCTAGGCTGTAAATATCTACATGGTATCTGTGGTTAAACTCTCTTTGAACAAGTCCAGCTTCGTGTGACTGAGTGGCAAAGACCGAAGACAGCAAAAACGAACTGCTTCTTTTCTTTTCTTTTCTTTTCTTTTCTTTTCTTTTCTTTTCTTTTCTTTTCTTTTCTTTTCTTTTCTTTTCTTTTCTTTTCTTTTCTTTTCTTTTCTTTTCTTTTCTTTTCTTTTCTTTTCTTTTCTTTTCTTTTCTTTTCTTTTCTTTGAAAAATAGCAACTCAATAAAAATGGACAAAATGCCAAACCAAAACTAAACTCAAAGGAATTCCTAAGGAAAATCTGAAAAGATTAATTAAATCTAGCCCTGTAATGCTGAGCTAGATTCTGTGTTTCTTCAAAGTACTTGGCTCTACTGGTGTATGGGGAGAATTTGACAGGTGCCTGGAAGGGTGAATGTTCTCTTTCTGCATTATCATTATACAAGGTGGAAGATGCCCCTGCCCGTGGAAGAGTGGTGGAACCAGCTGACCTTTAAGGTCCCTTCCAACCTAAACCATTCTTTGAGTCTGTGTTTCTGTGAAGGTTGAAAGAGTGGAAGAGTGGATAGGCCACCTTTGACATCTGCTTTGCTGCCAAGGCCAGTAAAATAGCTCTGGATGAAAACATTTGTCTATGAGCTTGAGTGTAGCCAAATCCAATCAGACAAGAACTAGGTAGAAAACATGTCTGCTATATTTGTGACCTTTCATATACATTTGTATCCAATCAGCAAATTCAGGAAAATGCTGTTTATTCACGCTGAATGCAAAAAGATGGCAAAAATTGTGTGAAATTATTGGTAAAGAGAAAAGAGGTAAAACAGTGAGTCAGTCATCTGATCAAGAAACATATCAGAAAGCAAGACTAAGGGTTTAGATGTTTGCTAATTGATACTAACCTCTGCAGTGTCATGTAAGTCTGGAAGTATGTTTATTTTCAGTTAAACAGAAGCAGAAGGAATTATGCAAATCCATCTTCCTTGAAATATGCATGATCAATTATGCAATCAAAGTATTTTTTATAGAATATCTAAAGAGTTTTAAAGGTAAAAATTTTCATGTGTTGTCTTAATTCTTAATTACATTTTTTGTATAAAATTTTCTTCACATACAGTATCAGATGCAACAACATATTTTGGTGCTTGCTCTCTTCCCTGCAACCTTCCTACTTCTCTGGCTGCTGCTCTTTCCTTCTGCTTCAAGCTGCCTTTGCCAACAAACCTCCCATCGTTCTTCCTGGACCGCTGCAAAACAGGCAGTCACAGCCACAACTGCCTTCAATTAACTGCCTTCCTCAGAAATCCTCAGGCTTTGTTAGCCCTTTGTTAGCCCTTTGCCCAGTTATGCATTTTTCATTTAAAAATTAGTTTCTTTTAGTAATGTCATAGATTTTCCACTATATATAGAGAGAGAAATTATTATTTTTAAAGAGACCTAAACTCCAACACAAATAGAGAAGTCTGGACAGTATTTGTGACAAGGTAATCTATGAATATACATGAATGAAAAAAACCTCCCTTACAGAATATATAAAGACAGAAATTCAGCTTTCATGCTTTCAAGTATTTCACTGGTATTATCTAAGAGTAATAAAATTTTAAAAAACCCAAGTTACAATGAAATGTTGGTTTTTTTTTCATAACCAATAATAAAAGTGTCGATTTTATCCCACACAGCTCTCAAAATTGTGTCTTTGTATTTTCTAAGAAGCAGAATGATTATAGCTTTGTCTGTGATGCAGGCTGTTATGTGTACTAATATGTACTTTCTCCTATGGCTAATTTGCAATTTTTAGCCTCTGCTATTTGAAATTCTCACTGGATTTCTGATTGAGCCTTCTCATCCTAAACATCCACGGGTTGCCAGGTGTTCCAAAATGATCTTTTGGAACAATATCAAGATATTTCCTGACAAAAGCTGATAATACCTGATGTCTGCATTTCTTTCATGTTTCTGGTTCCTTTCTTGGGATTCAAAACTACCTTCAAATTGATTTTTTTTCTTGATTTGTTCCTCTGGTTGGTTGGACACAAGGCAAGAATCCTCTGTAAAGCACCAGTGCAGAAAAGTGTTTAGGAAGAGTATAGTAATTTTGTCAGAGAGCACCTTTAATGAGGCACTGAGATTTAGGAACGAGAGACAGCCTTCTTGATCATGCTTCCATTTTCTTTCATTGTTTTGATTTTTTCCCATGAATGATCCACACATTTCCTTATTTTTCTCCCTTCTTCTTACATCTTCAAGAGGAATCTGTGAGGAGAATCAGGCAATTCCTTTCATCTCTGAAGGCCTCTCAAAATCATGTGGAGGAAAGATTTTTTTCCTGTGGATAAGTGAATATATTTAGTGTGATTAAATATCCTGCTTGGTACAGAGTGTTCAGTAAGGGCAAAGGAAGTACAAGAAAAAACAGTAAAAAAATAACTCTGCTGGATTGCAATTGTAGCCTCTTTCTCACAGTTCTGGGCTGGATGTCTCAGTGGCTGATTCACTACATCCTAAAGCAAGTAATTGCTTTTCCCAAAAGTGATACACTGGTAGGAGTACTACTGGGTTCTTCTCTGAAAAAGGCTCATAAATGCAAACATCATAAGAGGAATAAGAAAAGAAGGCCTGCCTCCCTTCTAGCAAAATTCTGAATCTATCTCATGAATTTTTACTCGCTTGATATTAAGTGCTTCCTTGCCCTGTGAGTTCTGCAGTTCTTTTTTTCCTCACTGCTCACACCATGATGTGCAACTCCTCCCTTTCTTCTCCCTTACTCAGTCTCAATGGACAGTTAAATGCTTAGTGTAGCTCTGGGAGAAAAAGTCTTGTCTGGAAGCAAGAATTCTCATAATTTATGACAACTGTCAAAACTTCAGGCACAGTGGTTTCAAAAATTTTTGCTGATAAAAGCTCCCACTTACAATAAAGTCTGACCTGTGTGAGTGGTACAGTGAATTTTTGAGCTTTTCTTCCATGCCTGAAGGGTACTACAAATCGGAGGCCTCTGAGAATTTAAAGACATGATGACTTGTGCCAAGAGACTAGGTTTCTGCCATTTTTGGATAAAATTCAGCTTTTTGTAAAATGTCAAACCTCATAAAATGCCAGACATAAAATATTTTGATGAAGTCAATTGACATATTAAGAAACTGAATGCCTCTTTGAACAGTTTTTCTTCTTTCTCAATAAGAATGTACTTTTTTGAAATGACTTGTGGCTATCATAAAATGTTTAATAGGGAATGTACTGAGATATCTGGTCGAAGGCAGATGTGTTCATCTCATTTTGCTGGGATGATGGGAAGAGGCTGGTGGCGATGCCTTGCTGCTTTACTGTCTGTAATTCCTTGTTCGCCTGAACCAGAGACCACTGCAGTGGAACTATTGGACACCAGCAGCCATGGGCATTTAGGACTGTTAGGTGCAGAAGAATTCTTCATCATTCACATGAAGAAGCACTTCCTCAAAATAAATAAAGCATAATGGATTAAAAAAA